>JAULBS010104731.1:0-15688 GCA_032355785.1 Symmetromphalus regularis
TAATTACTATTTACAGGCCCACAGCCATTTTGTTCGGGCATATCCCCCCCCCCCCCCCCGGATTCCGTGCCTTAAGAGGAAGGCACATAATCCGGAGCGGAAAAGTGACCCTAAAAAAATAAAGAGAGAGAAAAAATTTGTGATACTAGATCTCGCTTTTATATCACGCATGACGTTTTACATGAATCGTGGTATAGGGAATTCCATAAAAAATACTTTATTCAACTACTTACATAACCACCGCATCTCGCTTATTATCAATATTTTTAAAATAATAATTAATTATGCTCATGGACAAATAAATCGAAACAAAATAACGGTTTGACGTATATATTTTAAGTCAGGTGACGGGTATTCCCCCGTTAGCTGTTATTTTAAAACTACGGAATATTTTTGCAGATGCAAAAACATTTCGTACCAATTTATTTCGCCCCACGAGGTGTTCCGATCTGGAAATTTGAAATTTATAAATGAGAAAAAAATCGATCGACTCGACATGGAATTCCCTGTACCATGGTTCAGTTAAAATGTCTTGTGTGATATGAAAACGGTATCTAGTATCACAAATGCATGTAAGTTTCATTCGTAATCAATATTTAGACCACAAAGACCCTTAAATTCCGTGGAATTTCGAAATATTCAACTTGGGTAATATGTTAGCGTTAAGGAATGGTGGTGTCTGGTGTTTGTAACTGAAATAGAACCGTCAAATTATCGTTGAGCTTAACTGATCGGATTGGCGTTTTTATTTTGTTTTTATTTGCAGGATATCGCTATCTTGTTAAAATTAAGTGTCAAAAATAAAATGGTCGATTGATTTTAATTGTAATTTCGTATTAAATTACTATTTTCATAAAACTTAGTTATATTAGTTTGTGTTAATGGGGGATTACGGAAATAGGACAATGATGAAAACAGAACACATGACTGTGACATGGGGATAAGTAGTAGCTTTTCGTTATCAAAACAAAACATTTCGGGCTTTTCTTCTTATTAATTTTTAAAATTATTATTACTTTTTTTAATCACTAGACTTTTTTTTATTTTTGCGTACCGATGACGACTATTTTAAAGGCATACTCCCACGGACCTTTGACCTAATTAATTTCCAAACAAAGAATTAATTTCGACTATAGACATTTGATTTGTCCATAGAAATACTTCATTCAACTACTTACATAACCACCGCATCTCGCTTATCATCAATATTTTTAAAATAACAATGAATTATGCTCACGGACAAATAAATCGAAAAAAATAACGTTTTGTTTTCCGTTGAAGGTGTGACGTTTATATTTAACGTCACGTGACGGGTTAGCCCTTATTTTAAAATTTGTGAATATTTTTTGTAGCTGCAAAAACAGTTCGTATCAATTTATTTTGCCCCACGAGGAGTTCCGATCTTTAAATTTGCGTATTTTTCCATTACGTAAATAAAAATAATAAACTATCTTTTTTATCTGAATAAAATCATATATTAATAAATGATTATATACATCAAAAATTATATAACGGTTTACCGTATATTACGTGTAATTTCTCATTAAATATCATATTAATGTTTGTCTACTTCGTTAAGTACGCATCCTTCATACAGTAATTTTTAAACCAGTCAAAACATCGGATAATGATACCAGGCTTATCAACTCGGTATTTGGCAAACGTAAACAAAACACAAAAAAAGCAACTGTTGTTTTTCCCTGTTCAAAAATGTTAAAGTGAATAAGCATATCAAAATAATGTTGGAAAATATTCATCATATTGATCCTCTTTAAAGAGCAAGTCCAATGAAATATGTTGTTTGCAGTTTATTAATGTACAGGTTACAACATAAACTCGACTAGTCTCTTCATAGTAGGATGAGATCCACCGGCCCCGATGGTGTAGTGGTTAACGTATCGGTCTCGTGGCTGGTAGATACAGGGAACGAATCTCAGTGGAGGCATGGGATTTGTAGTCTCAGTGGAGGCTCCAATCCAGAGTGAAAGTAAAGTTTGTTTTATTTAACGACACCTCTAGAGCACATTGATATTTATCCTATCATCTGCTATTGGACGTCATACGTATGGTCATTCTGACATATGTCTTTAGAGGAAACCCGCTGCCGCCACATTGGCTACTCCTTACGATAAGCAGCAAGGGATATTTTATATGCACCGTCCCACAGACAGTACAGAACATACCATGGCCTTTGATAAACCAGTTGGGGACCACTGGTTGGAACGGAAAATAGCCGAAACTGCAAATGGGTCCACTCAGAAGAATCGATCCGACCATCGACCAATCCAGAGTGAGTGCTCCGCAAGGCTCAGCGGATAGGTATATACCACTTATACTGACCAGAGGTCCACAATTCTTTTATCAAAATAAAGTTTATTTTATTTAACGACGCCTCTAGAGCACATTGATTTTTATCTTCTCATTGGCTATTGGACGTCATTTATATGGTCATTCTGACATATGTCTTTAGAGGAAACCCGCTGCCGCCTCATAGGCTCCTCTTTCCGATAAGCAGCAATGGGTATTTTATATGCACCGTTCCAGAGAGAGGACAACACATACCACGGCTTTGATGAACCAATTGTGGACCACTGGTTGAAACTGAAAATAGCCTAAACGGCAAATGGGTCCACTGAGAAGGATCATCCGACGACCGACCGGTTCACAGGCGGACACTCTACCGTTTGACCTACATCCCGCTACCCTGTTTTTTCAAAGGCCCTGGCATGTGCTGTCCTGTCTGTGGGGTAGTGCATATAAAAGATTCTTGCTACTTATCGATAAGAGTTGCCGCATTAGTGTGGCGGCAGCGGGTATCGTATATCCTACTAACACTAACCTCTGTTCTGGACAGACAGCACACGAAGCTGAACTGTGTGCCCAGGACCACGTGCTTGAACCTTAATTGGATATATGCACGAAAATAAATACAACCAGCCAACCTGCTCTTAGTGCGATGATGCCTTGACGGTTAAACTAACAAACTTCTGCTACGTTATTATGGCGAAGTGCGAACGGGACAGAGAAACTAATTTGCTATACTAATATACACTTGACTTCTATTTGTTTAGTGTCCGTGGCGATGGGTAAGCTAGCCAGCGTTTCTGCGTTTCGGTTTTAACAACGTGTATTTGTAGATGTCTGCAACTGAAGTATATTGAGCAGACGTGAGGTGACATGAAGTTAATTTGAAGTTGTACGAAACTCAATCACCAAGCTGATACCATGGGTAAACTTGACACAAGGTCTCACGATGTTTGAACAAGAAATGAAGTCGCCTGTAAACACATTGTTAGGTTACCAAACAACTTGATGTATTGGCTCAAAAGACAGATTAATGATCTTATTTTCATTTTTATTCGTTGGGAAAGCATTACTGGACTTGAGTCTTTTAAAGATGGACGCCATTTTGAATAATTATTATAATTTAGAAATCCAGTGAATCGATTTTTTTTAACGGTATTGCTTATGTATGGAAACAATAAATTATCTTATTTGGGGTCATAACAGTAGAGAGTCATCCTTTCAAACTAGCTATTTCATTCGATTCTGAAGTTCTTTTGGCATATTTAAATTATTAGCATCAAAAACCTGGTTACAGACAAAGAAAAGAAATTACTGATATTTATTTGATATCCTTTGTAAAAGTAAAACTTTGATAGCAATAAATAGCAAAGAATTTTTTTTTCGTTGGACTGGCTCATTAGATTTATAGCCAGTTTACATACAGGCGCGGGTTCGGGTTTTCAAGAGACTAGCATCCACCCACATTTTTGTCAATTTATTATTATTATTATTTAAATATACGCCTTGCACATCTGACGAAACGGACAGGAACATGAGTACACTCCCATTTAAATACTGCTGGATTTTGTTAATTAAAAGTTATTGTGTTTTTTTATATTGAAAGATAATTGGCTGGTGCTCTCTTTGTCTACCTACTGACCTGGGTTCCCTTTCATTTTGCCTACAACCCTTTTTGCCTACACCCAATTTGCCTACAACCCAGTTTGCCTACACCCGGTTTGCCTACAGTATGAAAAGGTGGCATCCCCAGTTAAAAGTGGAACACTCCACGTATGGAGAAAAAAATAACATGGTGAAATAATATGATAAATATTTTATTATAAAACTATTTACTTTAACAGAACAGAAACAATTAAAATGAACTCACAGCTATTATGGAAATATGTTATACAAAATGTTCACAGTTCATAGTCATCATCACAAGCGTATTTTTTAGCAAATATGACAAATATTTTATTATAAAATCAATTTATTTTACGTTATCTGAATTTGTTATAATACATTTGAACAAATGAACTTAGTACTGTTTAATCCAGCTTCTCCAAATGATTGAGGGTTTGAGATACAAACATAATAGGGAGTGTTCTACTGTTTTCAGAGTTTATTTTAATTGTTTCGTTCTGTAAAGTAAATAGTTTTTATAATAAAATATTTGTCATATTTGCTAAAAATACGCTTGTAAAGATGTTTAACTGTGAGTTCATTTTTATTGTTTCGTTCTGTAAAGTAAATATTTTTATAATACAATATTTGTCATATTTGCTAAAAATACGCTTGTAAAAATGTTTAGCTGTGAGTTCATTTTTATTGTTTCTGGGTTTTTTTTATAATAAAATATTTGTCATATTATTTCAGAAATCCTGCATACGCGCCTGCTAACAAATATTACGCTGACAGAGGAGTTTTTCTATTGCTAACATTTTTTTTTTTTTTTTTCAAACACAAATATAGGACAGAAATCAAATGTACTATATTACCATTAATTTGTAAGTAACCATTTTTGATAAACGTTAGTCATTGCGCCATATATTAAATGTATGATAGACATTTTTTTTTATCAGCTGTCTGTTTCATTCCGCAAACTGTCAGTTCAACTACAAGCAGATTGCCACACTTTTATTTATAATGAGTGGAAATGATTCACGACAAGGCTGTTTGAAGAGCTGATAACGACTAGGCATAAAATTAACGAGGTAACAGGTGTTTCAGAAAGGTGACACCTAGAGTGACCTGATCATCAACACTTCGAGCAATATTGATCATGGATTATAGCTAAAGATGTAAAATGTCCTTCAAATGAACTTAACTTTATTTTGTTCTTCTTTTTTTCCCTTCTTTGTTATATTCAGGCCGCATTCTATGAGGTGTATTTAAATATAAAATACGTTTCAGGGGCGTTGGACCGAAATTTATATTGGTGTGGGGGAGGGTCAGGAGTGCACCCTTTCCGAACATCACAATTTGCCAGTTAATAATTCAACGGTGAATTAAAAAAATATTTATGGGAATATTGGGGGTTACAGTCCCCCCCCACATCCCCCACTGACATCAACGCCCCTGCGTTTTGAATGTAATGCAACAGCTTGCTATAATTAGCATGTTAAACTTTGTCCTTCGCCGTGATAACGCTAAAGTATGAAATGGCAATGTAAATATAACATAAACAAAAAAATGAGCACATATATTTGATTATTCAACAATATATATTTTTTAATCATAATCTAAATTTAATTGAATAAGTATAGAGTTTTAGCCACATGATTTAATAGAGCAGAGCAGTGGCATTTCAAAGTTCAATACATACAAACATATAGGAAAGCTAACGACACATGAATATCAGTTTTGTTAAAGCTATATTATAGGGTGTCCAATAATTTAATATATTTTAGTGATAAAAACAAATTCAACAACACTCTTAATAAAAAAAAAAAAATTATGCTACGTTTTTATGACGTCTACCAGTTCAGCCATTTTGAATTTTAAAATTATTTCAGAAGACGAAACAGACGCACCTGGCCAATGACAGTGACGTAGGATGGATTTTCAAAGTTAGGTGGGGGCTCATTTTTATAGGTGTATAAAATGTGTTGTGTGAAACCCCGAGCGTCGTAGGCGCGATGCCGTACAAGGAAATTTTTAAATATTAACTCACTTTATAGCGATTCTGGAGTGTTTTAGACTTATTAACTGAGACGTTTATAACCATATTAAAAACTGGCGAAAAAAATGGGGGGCTGAGTCCACCTAGTGTCCCCCCCCCCCTATCGGCTGCTTCGGGCCTGAATCGATATGGTTTATAGAATGATAAGTATTAACACATAATTATATATAATGGATCATATGGATCATCTCGTATCTTTCTATAGCGATGACGACTACTTTAAATATTGTGCTAATGGTTGTATGCATATTTTACACATTTACTGTGGCGTCGTTATCAAATACAAAATGGTTTGTTTCAAAATCATCGGTCCAAGGTTAAAGTGGCGGTCCTCATAAAAACGTAAACTCAAATGTTATATGAGAGCTTAATTGCAGAAATATGCGGGTGTCCATAAATTCTCTTTACAATTTAAGAACATTATTACAAAAGCAAATGAATTGTTACAAAATGAGAAGTAGATATTGAAGAGTGGGGTTTTTTTTTTTCCTTTTTTTTTTCTTTTTTTCTTCATTTAATACATTTTTATATGGGCACCATTATTTGCATGAACCACATAAAGACATTAATCGATTTCCCGACATGTTTGCTGTAATAAAATGTTTTTAATTGTAAAGAGACTTTATGGACACACTATATACATATATATTATAAGTATGTGGTTATATTTGTGTTGTTTGTTACTAAAAGATGATAAGTTATTAGACACTCCATAACATCATCTTAAAGCGCCATTCCAAGGATGAAAACATTTCTTTTACAGTAACTCTTATTGTACAAATACTTCGTTCTCTTTTTAAAAAAAATATTACCACAATGCAACACAAACAAAACTGAAATGCATTTCTTAACAAACAGTGAAGCTACGAGAAACAAATCCTATTTTGTTGAAAACGATTGTTAATGTTAAAACGAATTCTACGTATTTGACTTATAACAAAGAACATATTTGATTTCTGCTGTGAATGATGCCGTTCACATACGTTGACTGTTACTGGTGACAACACTCGAATATAATACACAAGTATTTCAAGTTGATATCGTAATACTGCCAGATCGAAATGCTTTCTTAGGACACAAGCAAAGAAAAAGATGAAGGGTTGGAATTTGTTTTGATCATTTTTTTTTGGCGGGGTGCGGGTTTTAGTTTTTTGTTGTTGTTTTTAGGGAGGTGGGTTTTTTTTTGGGGGGGTGAAACTTTTTTTTTTTAGATATCTCTAGGGCACATTTATTTAGTAATAGCTGGCTACCGGAAGTTAAAAATTTGATAATTTTGCCATGTAACATTCAGATGAAACCACCTACATTTTTCATAAGCGACAATTGATTTTTATATGTACTTTCCCACAGACACGACAGAACCTTCCACCTTTTTTGATATACTAGTAGTTTAGGCACTGATTGGAACGGGGAAAAAATAATCCGTGAATGAGAACCACCGAGAGGGGTTTGATTCTATAACTAAACCACCCCAAGAGAACGCTCTACCGACCAAACGGTTGGACATCGGATCGATCCGTCTCGGGAGATCCGTTTGCAGTTTGTGCCATTTTCCGTTCAAACCAGTGGTCCACTTATTCATCAAATGCCGTGATATGTGCTGTAATATGTGCCGTGATATGTGCTATGATATGTGTCGTGATATGTGCTGTCTGTGAGAAAGTGCACTAAAGAAATATGTCAGAATGACCATATGTTTGACATGATGTTTGATAAGATAAAAAAAATCAATGTGCTCTAGAGGCGTCGTTAAATAAAACAAACTTTACCGACTGAACTTGATCCTGATTTCACCAGTGTGTGTATAAGTTTTACTTTTTAAATTGCATTATATTAGATTTTTCTCTCTATAAATAGCCAAGATGTATTTGTGTTTAATGGTCGCACTGGCCCCAGCACATCTGTCACATTTTCATGGACACGCATATAAATTATTTGTAAATGGCCATAAAACAAATGCAATAGGTACTAGTATTCATTCACAATAATATTAATTAATACCTACATATTATTATATTTATTTTAGAAATGGACATTTAATATAGAGAGACTAAATGTAAACGACTATTTAAGTTTAAAACTTCTTTTCTGCATTCTGTTATGAATAACTGTTTCCATTTAAAGGTGCACTGTCATAGTTACCAGTGTCGTATTTTGCTATTTTTACATTACTAGTGATAAACAATTGCATATTAATCGAGACCTACAAATATAATAATATAATGGTCTAATTAACTCAACAATATCAAAATGTGTGTGTGCGTGTATGTGTACGTACGTGCGTGCGTGTATTGTTGTTTATACAAAAATACATTTCCAAGGTTAGTTAATGGTGTAAATAGGTATTAATCTTTAGTGAATTATTTATAGTTGTTTGATAGTCAGAAGCCATCTGTCACTATTGTATCGACTGTTGGAGAACACAGCGTGCAGGTATAAGTATATATCCAGCTGAATATACTAAATGTCACCTGTTCAATTATTTATTATCTTTTATTCTAAAGAAAAAACTTATTAAGTATACATCCAGCTGAATATACTAAATGTCACAGGTTCAATTATTTATTATCATTTATTCTAAAGAAAAAACTTATTAAGTATACATCCAGCTGAATATACTAAATGTCACCAGTTCAATTATTTATCATCTTTTATTCTAAAGAAATTTTTTATTAAGAATACATCCAGCTGAATATACTAAATGTCACCAGTTCAATTATTTATCATCTTTTATTCTAAAGAAAAAACTTAAGTATACATCCAGCTGAATATACTAAATGTCACCAGTTCAATTATTTATCACCTTTTATTCTAAAGAAAATAATTATTAAGTATACATCAAGCTGAATATACTAAATGTCACCAGTTCAATTATTTATTATGTTTTATTCTAAAGAAAAAACTTATTAAGTATACATCCAGCTGAATATACTAAATGTCACCAGTTCAATTATTTATTATCTTTTATTTTAAAGAAAAAACTTATTAAGTATACATCCAGCTGAATATAATAAATGTCACCAGTTCAATTAGTTATCATCATTTATTCTAAAGAAAAAACTTATTAAGTATACATCCAGCTGAATATACTAAATGTCACAAGTTCAATTATTTATCATCTTTTATTCTAAAGAAAAAACTGATTAAGTATACATCCAGCTGAATATATTAAATGTCACCAGTTCACTTATTTATTATCATTTATTCTAAAGAAAAAACTTATTAAGTATACATCCAGCGGAATATACTAAATGTCACCAGTTCAATTATTTATTATCTTTTATTCTAAAGAAAAAACTTATTAAGTACATCCAGCTGAATATACTAAATGTAACCAGTTCAATTATTTATCATCTTTTATTCTAAAGAAAAAATTTATGAAGTATACATCCAGCTGAATATACTAAATGTCACCAGTTCAATTATTTATCATCTGTTATTCTAAAGAGAAAACTTATTAAGTATACATGCAGCTGAATATACTAAATGTCACCAGTTCAATTATTTATCATCTTTTATTCTAAAGAAAAAACTTATTAAGTAGACATGCAGCTGAATATACTAAATGTCACCAGTTCAATTATTTATTATGTTTTATTCTAATGAAAAAACTTATTAAGTATACATCCAGCTGAATATACTAAATGTCACCAGTTCAATTATTTATTATCTTTTATTCTAAAGAAAAAACTTATTAAGTACATCAAGCTGAATATACTAAATGTAACCAGTTCAATTATTTATCATATTTTATTTTAAAGAAAAAACTTATTAAGTATACATCCAGCTGAATATATTAAATGTCACCAGTTCAATTATTTATCATCTTTTATTCTAAAGAAAAAACTTATTAAGTATACATCCAGCTGAATATACTAAATGTCACCAGTTCAATTATTTATCATCTTTTATTCTAAAGAAATTTTTTATTAAGAATACATCCAGCTGAATATACTAAATGTCACCAGTTCAATTATTTATCATCTTTTATTCTAAAGAAAAAACTTAAGTATACATCCAGCTGAATATACTAAATGTCACCAGTTCAATTATTTATCACCTTTTATTCTAAAGAAAATAATTATTAAGTATACATCAAGCTGAATATACTAAATGTCACCAGTTCAATTATTTATTATGTTTTATTCTAAAGAAAAAACTTATTAAGTATACATCCAGCTGAATATACTAAATGTCACCAGTTCAATTATTTATTATCTTTTATTTTAAAGAAAAAACTTATTAAGTATACATCCAGCTGAATATAATAAATGTCACCAGTTCAATTAGTTATCATCATTTATTCTAAAGAAAAAACTTATTAAGTATACATCCAGCTGAATATACTAAATGTCACAAGTTCAATTATTTATCATCTTTTATTCTAAAGAAAAAACTGATTAAGTATACATCCAGCTGAATATATTAAATGTCACCAGTTCACTTATTTATTATCATTTATTCTAAAGAAAAAACTTATTAAGTATACATCCAGCGGAATATACTAAATGTCACCAGTTCAATTATTTATTATCTTTTATTCTAAAGAAAAAACTTATTAAGTACATCCAGCTGAATATACTAAATGTAACCAGTTCAATTATTTATCATCTTTTATTCTAAAGAAAAAATTTATGAAGTATACATCCAGCTGAATATACTAAATGTCACCAGTTCAATTATTTATCATCTGTTATTCTAAAGAGAAAACTTATTAAGTATACATGCAGCTGAATATACTAAATGTCACCAGTTCAATTATTTATCATCTTTTATTCTAAAGAAAAAACTTATTAAGTAGACATGCAGCTGAATATACTAAATGTCACCAGTTCAATTATTTATTATGTTTTATTCTAATGAAAAAACTTATTAAGTATACATCCAGCTGAATATACTAAATGTCACCAGTTCAATTATTTATTATCTTTTATTCTAAAGAAAAAACTTATTAAGTACATCAAGCTGAATATACTAAATGTAACCAGTTCAATTATTTATCATATTTTATTTTAAAGAAAAAACTTATTAAGTATACATCCAGCTGAATATATTAAATGTCACCAGTTCAATTATTTATCATCTTTTATTCTAAAGAAAAAACTTATTAAGTATACATCCAGCTGAATATACTAAATGTCACCAGTTCAGTTATTTATTATCATTTATTCTAAAGAAAAAACTTATTCATTGGCGGATTTAGGTGGGCGTCCTAGGGTCCCGCCTCCCCACCTACCCAAACCCCGCCTACAATTGGTGATTTAAAAAATATTATTATTATATATTTTTTATATTATTAATGTTTTTTTTGTCACGAGCTTTAGTAAAATTATTTCATAAGGGACATAAAGTTGATAATAAATGGTAACGAGTTTGATATTCTGTTTATTACCCCTGACAATTTTAATCGTTCAACTCTTTAAACTTTCTAATTCCCCGACAGTTTAGAGAAATGCTATCCTGTAACGTTATGGATGATGTTACGTTACACTTAACCCACTGGGATAATAAATATAGATATTTTATACAATACTGAATAATATTATTGTATCTCTTACCAAGACGTGGCTTTGGAATGTCTAGAATAAAATACAAATACCGGTACATCAAGACACTGACAAATTCTTGTTGTTCATGTTTTCATGGTCAATGTTGAAAGGTTAATTGTCAGTGCTGTTATGACTATTTTATCCCATCAACTTGTTGCAGTTTAAATTTAGTATGTTTGAGGAAGGACTTCAGTAGTTTTAATAATAAGAAAGGACCAAGCATGGGCGTATATCCCGGGGCACGGCGAGGGGACACGTCCCTCCACATTTTGGACAGGCACACACTTTTTGCTTAGAAAAACTGAAAATTTCAGTGAAATTAAAATGCTAAATAATAATCTTTACCTGTATTTCTCTTTGTTGTATAAATATAATACTTTAAACCATGTCGTCTTAGAGCAAATATACCGAAGTACACAAGTGGTCTATAATGGTGGGGGATGGGAAGGGGCAGTGGGATGGTCCGTCCAGCCACATTTTGGACACGGGTGTGTTCCGTCCCCTCTCCACCACTTTCTGGAACGGATTTTCTCCCTTGCACCCCAGCACATTATTTATTTAGCGACTATTTGATATTTGGCACGATTTATGTTCTTTAGAGGCACATAGGCTACTGTTTATGATTAACAGCAAGAGATGTTTTATATGCGAATCCCCATAGACATGACAGCACATACCACGGCCTTTGATATCCAGTTGTGGACCACTGGTCGTCAATAGTTTTAAGGTAAACAGATAATAAATAGACTTTCGTATGGATTTTCATCTTTTTCATCGGTGTTTTACACACTGTTTACTAATATACTAGGTTGGAGCAGGTATCGAGATTAAAAATATCATGCCTCGACTGAGATTTTATCCCGGTACCTACCAGCCGTCAGACCGACAACTTAACCACAGCGCTACCGAGGCCGGCCTCTAAATGGATCTACCCTCGGCAGCAGTTTTGAAAGTAAAGGCTATTTTACCATTCACGTAACGTAAAATTCTATATCCGGTATACCTTCAGTATACAAATATTTTCTCAGCATTGTTACCACACATTTAATACAGTAACATCACTATTTTGATAGTGATTCATGAGTGAAAACTCTCAATATTTTACCTAAACATCACTTAGACACTGCCTTGTGCAGATATATGGTTTTGGAGAGGATAACACTTGTTTAGAATTTAATATTTGGGTAACTTAAAACGTATTTCTTTTGAAACTATTATTAAACACAAATGGTCGTACACCAGCTTTAAATCTAACAATTTTAACATTATTTATTGGAATGTTTCGTCTCAAGGTCTGCTGTTTCAGTACATGTGATTAATTAAGGAAAGGAAAATGTCCATTCTGCCACAGATGGCCACAGATGGTTGAAGATTGCGTGTTAATCTGTCTCTACAATAGATCACCATCGACAACATATCTAGAATCAGTCTTCGTATTTCCTGGAGGCTACTGATAATTAGTGCCGGCTTCCTGTCTTTTACATTATCTCCATTTATGACTGGATATTTATCGACTGTCGTGGCCTTTCAGCAAACAAGAACCGGGCAGCCATGCATTTACTGCGCGTATTTATTTATCTGCTGTTTGTCGTATCCATCTTGGACTTCAAACATACGTTAATTATGAATGAAATGACTATAGAGTGTCCATAGACGTTACCAAAATTTATATCTGGTTTAGAAATATTGAGAGGGAATATTTCTATTGCGTGTTACAGAAAACAGTCTCGCTAATTATCATTTATAGACGTTAAGACCAAGCGTTGCAGATACAGCTGACTAATGAAAACGCTGCTTACAATCGTATTATGTTAATGTTAAATTTTATCTGCGCAGTTTTGAATTGCAGATAGTATGGTGGAATGCTTTTTTTTTTAATAATTTAGTGATTTGCAAAAATATTTTTTATATCAGGCATGGGAATTCTACGCTCATCGGCGTATATATGCGCTAGTAAAGTTCAGGTTATGCCTCAAGGTTTACATCCTTCACGTTCCAAGGCTTTGAGTAAAACTAATTGCGTCAATGTAGGTACAAATGGAAACAGTTTCTCTCAATTTCAGATTTACTGTGCATTGAGAGGCAACAAATCGGTCTCCAAAATAAACAAATTTATTTTCGGGCGGGGAACTTCGCTCAGCCAGGCCCCATACGGGGCGTTGCCTCTGTTCCTTATCGGAGTCTAGGCAACTTTATCCAATTCCCATTCCCTCTTATATAGATACAGGCACCGTGGTGTACGAGAGAGCAGGGTATCCACACACACATTTTAGGGGACAACTAATAAAAAAAATAAAAAAAACATTTGACAAAATAACGTGACCAAAATCCGGAGTGTTTTCGAAATATGAGGTGTTCTTGCAGGAACGCTACTGCCCTTCAGTCACTACTTGCGTAAAATAGTAGTTCCTCTGGCTGGGGACTGATCCAGCTCATTCGGTAGTGTCCGCCTGAGGTGCTTTGGTCGTAAGATTGAAAATCCTCGGTGGATCCATTCTCTGACTGTGTTTATTCTCGTCCATGTCAGTGCTCCTCAACTGGTATATCAAAGGGTGTGGGAAGTGCTTTCCTGTTTGTGGAAAGTGTGTATAAACAGGACTTGCAGAGTTCATTTGAAACTGGGGGAGGGGGACACTGAAAAGTAGGTGATTGAAAGACAGCAGCATTCCTGCAGGAATCCTCTCATTCTTCGAAAACTCTCCGGATTTCGGACACTTTATTTTGTCACCGAGCCTGAAAATATTTTTATTCATCAAAAAAGAGTTTTTGTGATTTTGATTTTTTTATTAGTTGTCCCCTAAAAGGTGGGGGTCATGCCACCCCAGCGCCTTCTACACAGCTGTGCCTGATAAAATATGTATAAATTAGAAAGAGTAGCTAAGTACAAGTAAAGGTTTTCCTCTGAAGACTACATATCTTAATTACTAAATATTTGACAATTAATAGCCGATGATAAATAAACAATGTGCTTTAATGATGTCTCCAGTTCTGAAACACTTCAGGGTGTTTGCATCAAATAATGATTTTAAGTACCACAATATCATTCTGTTATATTTGTTTCATATGGGATATATTAGTGGTTTTTATTACCCCAGTGTGCACTCATAACTGGGAATTATTTTTCATTATGTCTCAGTGAGCATTATTATACATTGGTTTAACCGTTAATTTTATTGAGTAGTTTTGTTCTTTTGTTCATCCAATGAACATTCTCGTACTAAAACTGATGGAAATGACACTGACCTTGACATGCATACGCTTCACGAACTATTTTCCTATAGCAACGCAGTGAATTGTAAAACATCGTCGTAAATATAAATTGCTATTTAAAAATAATTGTTAAAAAAAAATCGTGAATTTGTTTTTTAAATGGTATCTATTTTAAAGGCGGATGAACACCCTAACGTTGCTATGTGCACAGTCTCTGTGGTATTTCATTATGGTGTGTTTAAAAAAACGGCAGCTAAAACATTTTAGGGAAAATCAATAGCATTTAGCTGGGATAATAAATTTAATATTAAACTCGTTATCATTTATTATGAATTTTATGTCCCTTGTGAAATTATTTCACTCGGGACATAAATTACATAATAAATGGCAACTCGTTTAATATCCTCTATATGACATATAAAAAAACAAAAATGGTAGAAATTTCGGGCAATTTCGCGTCTTGTTTAACAAACAGAAAATAAAGGTCACTCGACCATAAAAGGGAAATATCACAAAAGCATTAAATATTGAAGATGGAAGCAATTTTATTGTTTTACATCTTCCAGCTCCTCAATAAATAAAAATATAATTTTCATATAATTTCATCTTTCCAATATTTGTTGTTATTGTAGAAGTTTGTGGTTATGGGTTAAAGCAAACTCTGATATTTGCCAATAAGACGTTTAAATATCGTGCAAAAACGGTTTGTTGTCTGTATGCTAAAACATAATTCGGACAACTATTCATTGATTTTATTTGCTTAACAAAATTGTTATAACTGTCAACTCTGATAGAGAAGGAAAATAAAAATAGAACTTATATAAACACTATTCTTCGAACACTCATATTTCGGGTTTTGAACAACTGTTTTCCTCTTCAAATATCCATTTATATATATATATATATAGATAGATAGATAGATAGATAGATAGATAGATAGATAGATAGATAGATAGATAGA
>JAULBS010104742.1:0-31047 GCA_032355785.1 Symmetromphalus regularis
GAATTTCCACAAAATAACTTAGGATACAAATTTGAAGTGGTTACAGTACAGACTAGTACAGTGTATACTTTTTACAAACACATTTCTCGGTAAAATACAAATTCAACAAGATGACAAATGTTAATTCTGTAAATCTGCCCCAGAAACACTAATTATTTATATATTTTGGTCCTGTCCATTAATACAAACATTTTGGCAGTCTACAGCAAATGCTAAGAAAAGAATGTACCCATATTAGACATCTTTATTTTAATGTTACAGACATTAATATCAGTATTGTTTTTCTAGTATGTTTTTCTTTGTCAGATCTGTTGTACCACAGCTAGTAGAATCTCAGATTCTACCAGTAGAGACTGGAATTCCACTCTCTTCCAGTAGAAAGTGGAATTCCAGTTTAGATTTTTATTTTAAAATTTGTTATAAATATGTTCTCTTGGTGAATTTTCTTTTGAACAGCCAAAAACTGCAGAAGAACTTCTGCATATGCTGCAGTTTGGAAACCAGAATAGGACCCAGCACCCGACTGATGCCAATGCTGAATCTTCTCGATCTCATGCTGTCTTTCAAGTATGTAATATGCGTAAAATACATAAGGCACTATAGATCAGCTGTTTGGTTAATAGATGTTATATAGATCAATATTAAATATTTTATGACTGACATTATTGTTGTATATTTTGTTTTCTAATCTTTCCACCTATATTTAATTGTCATTTAATTATAAATTGTTATCTGTGATTCAAGAAATTAATTAATCTTTGTGTAAAATGTTTGGTAATTCTATGAGCTTTTAAAAATAGTCACATTAACCAAAATATAAAAAGATCTAGACCATTTTTGTGTATTTTTAAAATGATTTTTCTACTATATTTTTATAGGTCTTTATCAGACAAAAAGATAAGACTGCCAATATTTCTGCTGAAGTGAAAGTAGCTAAAATGTGCATGGTAGATTTAGCTGGGTCAGAACGAGCCACAGTCACAAAGAACCGGGGATCACGATTCAGGGAAGGTGCAAACATCAACCGTTCTTTGCTTGCACTTGGCAATGTAATTAATGCACTAGCTGATAACAAGGTTTGTATGCTACAGAGTTCTTAAGATATTATGGAAGACAAGGAAAGTTATGGAATTTTTAATAATAATAATGTTTCCCAGTCGTTAAAAGTACTGGAAATGTGAACTTTTTGTTACAAAGTGTTCTGGTGATTTCGATTATGCTGTCTTTTTGTGAATAAGACTTAATATGGTTATTTAATAGTGTAAGGTCTCCCAGGTTATGAGGTTCTGTGAAAATCAGTTTTAATATGTTTTGAAAAATTGTTTAAAATGTACTGGAAAATATTAGTTCGAATCACTGTCCTGGGAAATTGTTAAATTATATTCAGTTAAAACTGTAGACACCATATTATAATCAATTTGACAAATACAGAATGTGTCATAATGTATTCAGAGATTAGTAGACTTTTGGAGAGCATTTATTGTTCATGATTAGTTTGGACATATATTTTTAGTTCATAGTTTTACCACGAATAACCACGAGTTGTGACCCAAAGAGAAATGTTTGTTTAATAATAATTGAGCACATTATTTAAGCAGTGGCTATTAGGTATATGACATAGATGATTTCAGACACGTGGGAACTGAAATTATGAGTTATGGGTATTAAAAATGAGTTATTGTTCTGATTATCAAACATTATGCTTTCATAATAAATGGGGAAAACAATCTTATCACACTGTGTAAACATCAGGGGTGAGAATTGTCTGCAGATTTTATCTACCCAGGATCGATCTTGTGAATCGCCTACATTCGATGAGATAATTTTGAGGGGAGTGAGGTCCATTTTATGGGCCCGTTCCTCGTCTAACCAACGAAAAAGAGCCCGATTTCAGAAAAAGCTCCCATCCCTCCACTGGATAGGTCGCTTTGCTCCCTCACAAAACATTCCTGTTTTAGTAGTTTTTTTTATCCTAAAAAAATTCAAATGAAACTGAGTGCACATTCTTGTTGCTTTTCCATTAAATGTGCCCTTTGACCATGTTCTCTGACTTCTGTTTTCATTAAAATAAAAATTCAGCTGTTTTTCTTATTTGCCATTCTCAGCCCTCAAACATGTACTGATTTGTAATTTATATTTTTGTAAAAACATTACTCTGGACAAGTTTAAAATGTGCTGTTATTATATTTTTTAGAACAAAGGTTTCATACCTTACCGTGATAGCAAGTTGACTCGACTATTGAAAGACTCACTTGGTGGAAACTGTCGTACTGTTATGATAGCGGCCGTCAGGTAATTATAGTGTTTTATAATATTCAGTCATATTTATCCACAAATATCAATTTTCTTGTCTACAGAAAGAAAATTTTGCTGTTGTTTCATCAGCTACTCATTTCAGATTAGCGGCAATAAGTCTTTTTTTTTAATGCACTTTTCTACACAGGACAGTACATACAGTGGTATTTTATATAACAGTCATGGTGTACTGGCTGGAATGGGAAGTGGGTCAACACTTCAGCCAGATTTTATGTCACTCAGCTATGTCACATTCTTCTTTAATAAAATATTACTTAATAAGAGACCACTGAATTGATAATATATGCACTACACTGTAATTATTTTGTGAAATGTATTTTTCCAGTCCGTCAAGCATATCTTATGAGGACACATACAACACACTGAAGTATGCTGATCGAGCAAAGCACATACAAGCTACGGTAAGATTTTTTTTTTACCGAAGACTTGCCAAAACAATTATAACATAGTAAAAAAAATTTAAATGTATTTATTGTTGGTGTCTTCAAGAATGATGGGACATTGTACCTCTAAACTGAATAATTTTGTTATTGACTTAATATGAAACTGATAATTTACTGTGCTATGAATACATGTTTACAAAGTTTGTTTATTCTTATTTAGCTGAAGAAAAATATTTTGAATGTGGATTTCCATGTGAGTCGATATGGTCAGATTGTGGAGGAACTCAGAATGGAGGTAAGAAAACTGAGATCATCCTGATATAAATTAATAGTAATATTAATAAATATTAGGGGTGCAACAATACGGCCAAAACCATATTGTGATATATTGCAATACAGCAAAAAACATATTGCAATACATACCTCAATACAGTTTGATTAATTACCAAGATGTGATAAAGTCATATTTTGATACTATCATACTAATTACAATACATATCTCTGGCAGGCAGACCTGTACCAATTTCTGATGAAAAAAAGAGAATATATAGACACAGTAGATTTATATGTTTTAAGTTTTATTTTTATAATTTACTGGTTTTATAAGAATGGATATTCATTAGGTAGATATATCACGATACATTAAACCATATCGCACTCAGCAAGTATTGCAATATATCGGTATATCGTTGCACCCCTAATAAATATATTTAGTTTTAAATTTATATATCTTTCATTTTTATTTTCAGTCTTGTGAAAAAAGTTGGTGAATGTTAAGAGACCAAGAAATTTTTATTTTATGAAGTTGTTGGTTGATAGTTTCTTATATTCTTTTCAGATTAGCTGTCTCAAAGAAAGGGTTAAGAAGTATGAAGAAGGGAAAGTGGTGGCAGTTGGAAGAATTTCATGTCACACAGAAGTTTATAGGTATGCGTCTCAGTAATGAAGGAGGTATAAGAAGATATTCAATCATGCTCTGTCCATCTGGCTGAAACACTTCTTTGTTTAGGCCATAAATTAAAATAGATGGAAATATTTATTTAACGAAGCCTCTTCCTACCCCACCCCAAACACAAAGAAATAAATAGATGGTTGGGGGTTATACGGTGGTAAATGTAAACAAAAAATTAAATGACATAATTTGAAATAAGTTTATTAAATTTCAACTTCAGTTGGTGCTGTGAAAGAATAATGTTAAATCAGTAACTATTATGTTTCAAAAGTATTTTATTTGTCACGTGTTGCCAAATAGAGACTATTTTTAATATCTTTTATTATTCTTTTTAAAAAAAAATTCATTATACTAAGTGAAAAGTCAAATGAGATTACCATAATTGCTTGACCCAAAATATTTAATACATTTTAGTATGAAAATATCAGAGCACCCTCTAAGTTTGGTAAACTGCATCTAACGGAGTAGTCAGTAAAATTACTTGATGAGAAACTCTCTTTATAATTATAGGTTCTGACCCCCTAAGCACCTCCAGGTTCCGACACTGTATCTATGCTCCTCCAGGTTCTGACACTGTCTCTATCTTCTTCCAGGTTTCGACACTGTCTCTATGCTCCTCCAGGTTTCGACACTGTCTCTATGATCCTTAAGATCTTGACACTTTCCCTATGCTCCTCCAGGTTCTGATGGTTTCTATCCTCCTCCAGGTTCTGACACTTGCTAAACATGCTGATCCACATTAAAAATAAATACTGCAATTCATTTAATTTTTCTATCATTGAAAACTGCTATAGGTATGTTTTTCTAAATTGTGATTTTAATTTGATGTGCTGATTCTCAGAATTCGTTTTGTTACAGATTACAAGATGTTTTACACAAACTGTTTTCTTCTCGAGTTGATATTCGTCTCGAGCACTTAAACCTTGAAAGTGCTTATCGAGATCGATTGCTGAGAATATACAGAAAGGAAAAATGTCTTCTCAAGTTGCAGATGGTCACAGACACACAGAATGGGGTGGGTACTTATGCAGATTCTTTGGATTAATTCATTTTGTAGGATATTTAATTTTCATGACGCATGACCACCATTAAACAGTAATTAGTTCTTTAAAGCTGCAATCTCTAGAATGTTTATTATATTTAGCAATTTTAAATAGATTTTCCTTCTTTATATCATGTCCATGACACACACTTCTTATCTTTAAATCAGCTACTTTAACTGCATCCTATACAAATGCTATTAACAGGGCATTATCCTTCTGCTATGTGAAGTAGTATTACAATAAAGTGCTCCTACTGGCAGTAGCTAGTGGGAATTTCTCTGTTAGCTCAGTTGGTAGAGTGCTGGACTCTCAAACTGAGAATCATAATTCAAATCCTCTCAGTAGATGTTAAGATTTTTCTGTTTCATTTAGACCCAGTATAGGGACCAGGTATGTTCTTAAGTCAAGAACATGGTTAAAACCTGGTCAGAACCTGTAACACTCTGGGATGTAGCTTAACGTGAAGAGGGGTATAAAGAAGTGTTAGAATATAGTGCTTCTACTGGCTGTAGCTAGTGGGAATTTTCCTATTAGCTCAGTTGGTGAGTGCTGGACTCTCAAACTGAGTCATGATTCGGCCTACATAATACATGTATGCATGCAGTTGTTTGCTGGTGTGACCGGTGTGTTTTTCTGATCCAAAGGCCACTCAAGGTATCAATTGTCATGCTACTTAAACAAAAAAAATTCAACCCCTGATTTGTAGTAATTCTCATTGTGTTTTGGATTGAGATATTTTTGTATTTAAATGCCAGGTGATCTCGAAGATACAGAAGAATATCTTGTCAACCAAATCGAAACTGGATGATTTGGAGAGTAAGAAAGCAGCCGCTGCTGTGAAGTTTGATGAAAACAGCTGCTGGTTGAAGCAGGTCGAGTCAGAGATGCTGTTGGCTGGAGGGGGTCAGGCTATGCCAGAGGTGAGAGAAAAAGGCCATTTATACTTTGCATCACCAGAGGTGGAACATCAAAACACCAGAGTGTTTAGTTACAAAATCATTGCCAAAAATACAAACAACTGCCTTATAAACTTGGACAGTGTTCGCAATGTACAAAATTCAACAATTTTTCTTTTATTACATGTTTGCAATGGTTACAAAAATGGCAATTCAAAAGTGGCTAAAGAAATTAATTTTTTTTGATAAAACATTTGGTATTCAGAATATTTTCTCAATAATCTGCATAAAATTTGTGATTTTCTTTCTTTTCCAAAACCATTTTCGTTTTTGTCCTTTTATCCCCAGAAGGAAAGTTATTGCTGAAAATGATGGTCTCATCTGACATGATGAATAGTGAAATAATCCATCTGTACAGTACAGTTGTAGCCGTTTTTTCATTTGCCCCAATGTTTGTGATATTTTAGATGCTAGAAGTGAGTTTACGGATGCATCAGCTGGAAGTGGAGCTCAGTGACACTCGACAGCATGTCAGACATCTCCGTAAGCTCGTTAGAGTGCAGGAACATGATGCGCAGACAAATGACAGGTGCAGATCTTTAAATATCATCTTTAATTTATTTAGTTGTTCACATTTATGGTAACTTTAAATGATACATGAATGATGCTTTTGCCTTCTATGACATTTTTTTTTATTATTTGGAAATTATGTTTTAAACAGTATTTCAGCCAAAAAATTACTTTTTTCTCCTGTTCCACTGAAGAGTATTTCATATATTTTATGTTTTGTTATATCAGATTGGTAATGAGTCTGCTGAGACTTGTGAAGAAACAACATTTTGTTATCAAAGGTCATGGTATGATGACCTCTGACATGACCTCCGAGTATGATGGGATTCTGAAGTCAGTTGAGCGTCCAGAGGTCACTTGGGCAGATGAGGTCACGGATAGTTCAAGTGAGACTCACTTCAGCGTGGACAAGGTGGTTGATCTACCAATTCTTGATCCACTGCCTATTAAGTGTAAGTTCATCATTGTTGTCACAATGTGCATTGATTCAAATAATAGCTCACTTTCTTTTATTGTTTGATTATGGATACACTGATGAGCATTTTAGCAGAAATGGAATAAAAATAAACTTCCATTTTGAACCATTTCTATTTAAATTTTCTTTCCCACCATGTTACAACCATCAATATTTATGGGATAAAATATAAATGAAAATCTTAGTCTTGGAAATGTTTCATAATTTTAATTTTCATCCCTGTGCAGGAACTCAGAAATGTTCCTTTAAAAATCCATAACCTGAAAAATAAAAGTGTTGCCTAAATTATGGAATTCTGGATCACCACGGATTGTAAATTGCTGAAATTCATTTTGGCTGCTTCCGCTCCTGTGTGATAATTTCTGGAAAACCCTCAATACTTTTCCTTAGATTTTGGAAACCAGAGAATCCTTTCTCTTCAAAGTTCTATGATTAGAGAGATGTCCATGAAATATTTTTCATTACCTCCATGTGTGGGATATTTTATTCCTTGTGAGGATGATCTGTTTCATGCCTCATAAAGAAAAGAAAATGGACATTTATAAACTCTGTTACGAAGTATAATTAAAATAACACCTTACTCAATCTTTGCTCATGGTTACAGTTTGAAACACACTCGTTATAGTATAAACATTGTTACATAGGAACATGTTTAATATTCTTTATAGTAACACTACAAAGCATTAAATAAAAATGTATGTTATTACAGGTGGTACACCGAGTCGTGTTAGAAAAAACAACCAGTGTTCCACTCCAGGAGTGAGCGACAAGTTCATGTCGACAATTGATGTAGCACAATCACCACTTGTTGGACATTCTGGTATTCACATTAATTACGTACTAAATAGATGCTTACTCAGTGTAGATGATTTTCTGTGATCACAAAAAAATAGATGGAATTGGTTATCTAAAATGTAAACCTTGAATTAAAAATATTAATAAGAAATTGATTTTTTGTTTTAAGTATTGAAATATCAGCGAGTTTACATTAAAAATCAAGCACTGTAATATACACAGACTAATTAACTAATTTAATGTCAGTAAATAACCAGCAGTTAAATACCATTTACTGTTAAATGAAATGTTTAGGTCTCTATTGATTCTACAAACAAAACCATTTGCAATTATTTTCTATTTCCGATATAGATATACTTTTGTGTATTTAATAATAACAAATTGTTTTTATCAAACCACTCATGTTCCTGTATCTTAAAAATTGCCTAGTTAATAATTTGTAGCCAAAGCATGTTACATTCTAATGTAACATAATTTCCTAATTTGAGCATCTTCATGTGACAGATAATGTCTGGGTTTGTCTTTTTGTTGTTTGTTTTCTTTTGTTATTATCACATTTTATTTAAGGGATTTATTAAGGAAATGTATAAATACATTTTTTAAGGTGTTAATGTAGGGTTAGATAAAATATATATTGGCTAATTTTAGGTTCTAGTGATGGTATCCATCCACAAAGAGTCTTACAACCATCAGGTAGCAGTGGAGTTCCAGAAAGAATTGTGTCTTCAAAAGTAAACAATGTTAACCAAAGAGAAGGATCTCATTTGGTTTCTGAACAGTTCACTGTTCCACAGAGTCTTGCTCCTCGGTTTGCTTCTGCTACAAAGAATGTTGACCACACAGTGCTACAGAAAGCAGACAGTCTGACGTGTCTAGCCGGACACACACCTGCTGCCAAAAAAATATCCTTGATGAACGTTCACCCAGTTTCTAGTACTCCCTTAAGATCTGCTCCTAACAGCACTTGTAACGGTAAACAAGTGGGAGAAATGACACCATTGGAAGAGATATTCAAAGAGACGTGCAATGATTTGAACAGCACGTTTACTTTAGATGTTCCACACCAGCCTTGCACTCCTACAGTGGGCGATATCCACGTAGATAAAACTGTAAATGCTGATGTAAATCTAGTCATTGCTGATGGAGATTCTTGTTCACGGATATCTAACTGTTGGACAAATAATGTTCCACAAATGGTCTCTAACAGTACTGCGTCTGCTTTTCCTACCTCTTTGGTAAACAGACCATTAAATTGTTTACAGTCTTCTGCTCCAGGTTTCATTTCAAATAGTTACAGTCTCGCTCAAAATAGTGTCTCATCTATTGTCTCAGATTCTAGGTCACAGGAATTTAATGGTGTGAGTGTGACAAAAACGTGCAATCCGTCAGACCATGTGTTGGCATCACAGACTGTTACAAAAACAGCTCCTTCTTTTACAGTGGAAAAAGAGAACACATGTTTTGATACGGATCTCTTGAAGGGAGAGAAGAAGGTGGCTCGATCCATAAATTTTGATAACATGGTGTGTACGCCAGAAAGAACGTACGCTCAAGTTCTGAAGACTCCGACACCAGAACGTTGTGCTTTAGCACCTCTTTCTATGAACACGCCAACCCCGTCTCCTCTTTGTATGCAGAGAAAGTAAGTATTCTTCTGGGCCTGTCCATTCAGCATTAACAAGTTGATTTATTTCTTCCCTTTGAAAATCAGACAAATTCGTAACATTAATTGCTGTCAATAAATAGTTTTGCTGTGGGATTGGAACAGTAATTTTTAGAAAATGAGTATACTGCATAATATATTTGTAATAGCAGTACAATATTGGCAGCATAATATATTTGTAATAGCAGTACAATATTGGCAGAAACCAACTAAACAGTAATATTGCTGTTTGCTGCCACTAATTTCAATGATTGTATTTCTATTGTAGCATACTAGCACAATTTGTATGTTGTATCTCAGCTTACAAAGGGATACAAATTTTAAAGTCCAGATTTCAGTCAAGTGTTAAGAGCTGAGCTCAAATGGTCCATTGAAAAATTAAAAATCCCACAAGGATTTCTGTATTGTACATCTTGAGTCACCGATTTCTCGTTTCAGATTTACTGTTTCAGAATTTAACAAATTCCATTTTTTCTGTTTCCGTTTTGAATTGAAACTTGTTTTATACGCCATGACATTTGAGTTCGGTAATTCTCGGTGTTTGTGAAAATCTCCGAATATAATTAGAATCGATCACATAAAAAAAATGACTTTAATAGTATCATTTTCGTCGTTTTACGTTATAACAAATATTACAAATAAATCGATACAAAATATGTAATCAATCTTTAACTTGCATAGTTTTCTGAGAATTTGAGCAAAATCAGTGCCTTTACACATCTAGATCCCAGTGTTAATTTTACAAGACCATTCAGTATGTCACTGATAAAGTTGATAAATAGTTGAAGAGGCTGTTGGGCTCATATAAAAGTTGAAAGTCCTATGTGATTTAAGTGAGTAATGGACTCGCCAGATTTAAGTAACTAACTCTCCAGATTAAAGTGAGTAATGGATTAACCAGATTTAAGTGAATAATGGACTCACCAGATTTAAGTGAGTATTGGACTCACCAGATTTAAGTAATGGACTCACCAGATTTAAATGAGTAATGGACTGATCAGATTTAAGTCAATAATGGACTCACCAGTTCACCCAAACATTCAGCTTTGTGCTAAAGCATTTTGATGTAGTGTAATGGGTAATAAGATTGATCCATATTGGAGTTGTATTAATATACTTATATATAATTGTTTCAGACTGTTCCACTTGGATGGTACGCCAGTCAGCAAGTCCAAGGAAAACTGTCACAGTCAGGTGAATCCAGAAGTTCTGCACAAAAGCAATCCACAAGCATACGTCACCACAGAAAATATTCATGCTCTTCACAAGATGGGTCTTCCATCACTTGCCTTTAATAGCCAAAGGTCTGCTTCAAGTAAGTTTATCACATTTTACTGTTATATTTCTCCACGCAGATCTGGAATACATTGTAGCTGATAGTCAACGTGACATTTCTGAACATGATTTAACTCTGACAGTGTTACTTTTTTTACATTAATATATTTTAAATAATGGGTTGTTTAAAATTATCAGTATTTTACTTATTTTTAGATCCTCCAATGAGATTATTATGCTTATAAATTATTAATTTAAATTTTTACAGTGCCCTCGACATCCACGCTGTGTATGGATAAAAAAAAAAGAGCATTTTTGTGTACTCCTTGATTACATTTTATCTATATCTTTTAACTTTTTGTGATTATGAAGATAAATTTAGACAATGAATCTTGTCCATTTACTACAATTACTGCTGATCAGCATGTGGTGGGAAGGTGGATGAAGTTATTATCAGCATCTGGTAACAATTTGAAATTCTATGGCAGAGATGTTCGAAACATTACAATATCTTTTAATTTGTCTTAATAGTAGAATAGAAATGAAGAAATATGTTATTATTAATCCATGTTATTTTTGTTGTAGAGTTGCCAAGTGCCAAGCCCAGCTACATGCAGATGACAAAGTCTTCTGCTCAGCGCTCACAGAAGGGGCCAGCTCAGTCAGAATCAGATCATATTCCCTTGTACGTTTCACATTTGTACTGTGTACAACATACTTTATTCAGTGTCTAAGCGATAGACAGAAACTATGGTCCTTGGAATTGGACAAACAATTTGGTCCTTGTTTTATACGAATATAAGAAATTCTTTCAACATTTAGGTTTATTTATATTTTTCATCTTTCACTTTTTTTTGTTAGAATTATTCTAGGCCCACAATGTTTTTTACAGAAATCATATACACTTCTATTACATGTAACCAGTACAAACAAGCATACATTTGCTGCATGCTCAATACACATAAAATCACAAGAAAGTTGTTGTTAAACTGTTTTCCTGTTTTAATTTCAATTTTAAAGAAATCACAGTTATTATCAATGTTTTGTTTCAGAAGTGAATATTGCTTGGTTATAATAATCATTATTATTGATTTAATCTTTCCAAAATACAATTTATATTATCTCAGATTTTACCAAAATGTGAAAGGCAGATCTGTTTCTATTTTAGGTTCAAAAGACGAAGCAAATCAACTTCATGTTTAAATCGTTATAGATGGCAGCACTGAAAAGACCTATGGAATCAATTTGGATTGAACTTGGCCCTTTCCTACTTGACTGCGACTGCTGCTCTTTTTGTGATTTCATATTTATTTGACTGTGACTCTTAAGCCAAGTTTAATCAATGCTGTTGAATGCAACCCTGCGATGCATACAGATTATTGATGACAGTAGACTTTATTGTGAAGCTTTATGTGGCATCATCATCATCTCTCTTCTACTTCTTCTCTGAAAAAATTCAGTTTGTTAGGGTTGTCCTAAAGTGATCATGTTAAGAGGGTTTGGAGGCAATATTAATCTTTAATAATGATGTTATTACTGTTAATTTTAAAACGCTATTAAATGATTAATCGAAATATGTAAAAACTGCCTTTCATCTCTCCTATGTGACAATTTCTGGAATGGCCATTAATGAATGCGAGTAGAAACAAGTGCTTTTAAAGATGTTTTCTCATGAACTCTCCTGGATGGATTTTGATGAAGAACGTAAGGTTCTAACAATAATAATAAATTTTTAAAATCTTTGCTCATTCATCATATTTTAATGAAAATTTGAATTGCTTGAAAGAAAATAAATTAATTTCTTATAAAAAAACATGGCACAGAAATTTTGTATTATTGTGTCCATCAAAATTTATGATTAAAACAATATTTGATTGGACAAAATATTTTTTGAAATTTTTTTCTCAAGTGTCATGTTTTCATGGTACTTGTACAAAACAAAAATCCTTGAAACATTGTGTTCATCTTAAATTGTAACTAATTGGCCATCACATTTATTACCTTTTCATTAAATGGCTTAACCAGTGTTAATATTGTTATCAGTGGTAAGTCTTACAATTCAAAATCTTTTTCTTTTGTTCTTTGTTTGGGTAAGGTAATAAGATTTTGGTAATATTCTCAAGTATATAGCCAATTTCAAAAATTAGAAATATAAAATGAAAAGAATTTCATTTGGTGCCTCGTTTTGCATTTAATCTGTGATAAATATGACTTGCATGCTTGGCAGAACATCTTTAAACACTACTTGAGATTAATTATTTATGAACGAGAAGTGCTATTGTACATGTGATGACAGACGGAATATGGCAAAACATTTTATCTCTAACAAGAGAAACAAGTAAATGTTTATGGTTTAAAACTGAGCAGCGGAGCCCAACACTTTATTTCATACATTTACATTGAGCATTTTAATTTTATCAGATGTCTTATAACTCCAATAAGCAGGGCATAACATTTTTTGGGAATGACTTAATTTTTGGATGGTTATGCAACTGTTTGTATGAAAGATACATTGGAAAAATGATGTGAAAGTTTAAAATGAATGTGCCAATGTAACTTGCATATACTTTGGTATGAAACCATGTAATTGGAATTCTTGTTACAACAGATTTTGAGTTTTCAAACTAGATATTATATAATCTTATGTTCAATCACAGACCTAATTTTGAAGTGTCACATGTACAAAATATGTTGAATGTAGATATCCTATTTATCAACAGAAAGACGTGTTTTTTTCACAGCAGTCTTGTTTACATTTACATCATGTTTCAATTTCTAGCAGGTTCTTTTTACCTTTCAAGAATATTGTAAATTTTGTTTCTTTTCACTTGTACATATAAATATGTATATATAGCTTAAAATGCATTTGCTTCAGTTTGCTTTGATGCATAATAAATCAATGTGCTGTTTCTGTTGCTTTATTTTAATTTCAATGCTAAAATGGTTTTCAACAGAGTAAACACTTAGGAATGATGACTTTACTGTCAAAGTCTCCAAATAACCAGACTGGAACTGACAAATTGTTTCTACTAATTAATGGAAACAACACCAATCATTGACATGTTACAGGAATCATTGCTGTAGAAACAGAACAATTTTTTTTATAGTAACCAGATCAAGTAACCTACTTTGACACGTCAAGTTTGTTCTATGAAGACTATTTTTAATGTTTTGTGGAAAAGGATATCAACACTTTTTAAAAAAAAATATTATATTGATTACCTTAGAAAAGCATATTGATGTTCCAGTGTGAAATTATTTAATACAACATAATATAGAACAAACAGGTGAGTTGATGTCTGACAATTCTCACCAGCAATGATTTGGTTTTACTTTGAGCCAGCAATAACTTGGATCTCCGTTTGGTCCTTTAAACTTTGACATAATATTTAAAACTGAAGAGTTGTCAACATAGTAGTAGTGGAGGTCTGCTATATAAAATAGTTTTTCACAACATTTTATTTTCTCTGCAGACATAAATAAACCGCATGGACAAGGAAAGAAATTTTGAATTTATCCCCCACCTTCATTTAAAAACTGGGTATCAGTGTCATTGTTCTTCAAACA
The DNA here is from genome assembly GCA_032355785.1 of Symmetromphalus regularis. Classification (NCBI taxonomy): domain Eukaryota; kingdom Metazoa; phylum Mollusca; class Gastropoda; order Neomphalida; family Neomphalidae; genus Symmetromphalus; species Symmetromphalus regularis. The sequence continues at coordinate 13,936 of JAULBS010104742.1, forward strand.
ACGGAGGGAAGGACCAACAGAATTTGACATCTATACACCAACACATAGTATGATAAGCTTGTTAGGTTATCTCATTGTTTCAAATAATACTAGTTATCTAGATACTGTACATCTCTTAAACCAGATTCATGATTTTAAAGTTTTATATTACCTTGTCTAATTTGTGCATGTTCCAATTTTGTTATCATGGTATAGGTATCATTAATTAAAATTAAATATCTAGCACTAGGTTGCATGGTTATAACCCTTAAATTGAGATTTAATCTTAAAGCCAGAATGCAATTTGTGACCCCTTAATTATAGTATAGTGTTAACTTGATATATTTTACACAAATAAAACCCCTGCGACTCAGGTGGTAGATTTTTAAAAATCTTAAATCCAGAGTATTCAGAACCCATTCTAACAAAGTTAGTATGTTAATGAGTAAAATAAACAAATTATGTAAACACTTCTTTTGAAATAATTTATTCCAAAAATACATACATGTATTTTAATAGTGCTGGAAATGTATCCTTTGTTTCAAAGTACAAAAAGTATTTAAAAAAAGAGAATTGAAGTTGTAGAAAACAATAGGAGTGTTTATGTCATACATGTGTTAAAAAGAAAAGAAAAAAACACTTGATATTACAAAACATTAATAATGATCAACTGTTGTGTGTCATATCTAAAACACAGTTTTCATGAGAGACGAAGTATGTCACCTAAACTGCTCTTTTTTTTAAATGGGCACAAATATTTCCAATTTGACACAGATGCATCATATACCATTTAGTAAACCCACCAAGTACACTGTTACTATTGGTTAACATACAACTACCAGTTGTGAAATATGGGAACAAAACCAAATGATTGTGTGGAGTCAACTTCAAATACATAGCACCTCAAACCAGTACACGATGTTGTGCTTACACAAATCTGAAAACACTTATTGCCATATACGAACGTTAATCAACCAAACCAAAGTGCACGTAAAATAAAACTAACAAGGAATTACTTTAAAACTTCAATTCCCTCTTTTTAGTGAAGTGTACACTCTTAATTGATAAATACAAAAACATATCACAATTTATTATGAAAAAAAAAGAAAAATAGTTCATATTGTAAATCTACTGAATATTCTAAATCAATAACTTAAATAATTTAAAATAAATAATGAAATATAGCTGTTTCAAGATCACATTTAAATATTCACATTTGCCCTGAGACAATATTTTAATAAATGGCATACATGAACTGAACAAAAGCTAATAAGAATAATAATTAAAAAATAGTCATTAACTTTAAGCTAAATTTGTATTGCAAACATGGGCTACCGTGTGGTAGCCGTTATGATGTATAAAAGGTGTCCTAAAAGTTTCCTGCCTGACTAAAAGGAAGTGCACATCAAACATTTGATGCCAACTTTTCTATTTGGTCTTCCTTGATTTCAACATATTTTGTTCAGCATTGTTAAGCTCTTTAAAAACTAATCTTTATCACACATCTTTAAAAACTTTTCTATACCAATCATCTCTTCATCTATCTTGAATTGGGGCTGGCAGTTCAGACATGATTCCAAGAAACAAGTAAAAGACCATGGAAGAAAAATGTGGCAGAATTCTGAAACCATAACTGCGTGAAATAAGATGAGGCATAGCGGTGAAATTTTATTAATCATCTGTGAAATTTGGAAGTGTGCTTGAATACAAAGTATTGCTCTTTTAGCATGTACACAACGTCATTATTTAACATGCATCATTCATTACTTCTGATTAGGTTCTACTTCACTGAAAAGTTTGATATCCTTGTGTCACTTTTTTCATGGTCATGCTGGAAATATTTGGGGCACACCTTATATAATCATGTTAGACGTCTGTATTTCAGGTACAAACTGTAATTAAAGGCACTTACCCTCATTCTGAGGGGTTTCTTTACTGTTTCATAGAAAAATGTATTTGAGCTATAATAAACTCCAAGATGACCATAAACACATCGGATACACCGAAATAGATATTCCAATTATCAAATTATAAGTAAACATATAATTTTAATGTTCTATATAATGTAACTTAACTTAATGTAACATATCTTACAATGTCTAGTAACAAGATTCAGTGCCATTAATACAGTTCCAATTTTTAAGTAAGATTTTGAAGTTTCGCAAAAAATCCTCAGTTTGTAATTTAAATATCTATTTTGTAGCGTAGTAGTATTTGTTAAGCTTACTTGGAAATGTTTCTTTAAAAAACTAAAACATGTATGTTTCGTTGTTAATGTATTTTTATTTTCTTATCTTCACAATAAGAATGAGCAAGCTCTGCATAAGATACATAAAATAAATGGCACCTTTCTGTTTTTTAAATGATCACAATGGACCATTCATGGCACAAAAGTCATTTTTAATTCACTTCTAATTTTTAAATGTTTTATTTGTGCCATAGAATATCTAAATCCGGCTAGATGTAATCATTCTTAAATACTGATTCATACTAATTATTACTGTCAGGCATTAATAGATCACTTTGGAAGTCACTCTGAACTGCCTATTCTATATTACAAATCTAAGTTTTGTATCGAATGGAAAATGTTCACTCGGCTATAATGGCTAATTGCTTAAATTAGCAGCAGGCAATGCTGATCTCCTTACTATAGTTAATCTAAAATGTCAGTTACTATAGGAACATCTATACTGTATTATTAATAATCTAAACCGGACTAAGAGGCTACTTTTTAATAAATGCATATGGCAGAATGAGTAGGCTATAAGATATGTAACATTGATTTGTGGTATATAGTAATAACAAAGATGTTAAAGCTATTTCTTGAAACTGCTTTTCCAACTGATTAATAGAATCAGTTGGTATTGGTGGTCTGAAGTAATTTCAAAGAATCATTTGGTATTGGTGGTCTCTGAAGTATTTTTATAGAATCATTTGGTATTGGTGGTCTCTCAAGTATTTTTTATAGAATCATTTGGTATTGGTGGTCTGAAGTATTTTCATATAATCATTTGGTATTGGTGGTCTGAAGTATTTTTATAGAATCATTTGGTATTGGTGGTCTCTCAAGTATTTTTATAGAATCATTTGGTATTGGTGGTCTCTCAAGTATTTTTTATAGAATCATTTGGTCTGAAGTATTTTTATAGAATCGTTTGGTATTGGTGGTCTGAAGTATTTTCATAGAATCGTTTGGTATTGGTGGTCTGAAATATTTTTATAGAATCATTTGGTATTGGTGGTCTGAAGTATTTTTATAGAATCATTTGGTATTGGTGGTCTGAAGTATTTTCATAGAATCATTTGGTATTGATGGTCTGAAGTATTTTCATAGAATCATTTGGTATTGATGCTCTGAAGTATTTTTATAGAATCGTTTGGTATTGATGGTCTGAAGTATTTTCATAGAATCATTTGGTATTGATGGTCTGAAGTATTTTTATAGAATCATTTGGTATTGATGGTCTGAAGTATTTTCATAGAATCGTTTGGTATTGATGGTCTGAAGTATTTTCATAGAATTGTTTGGTATTGATGGTCTGAAGTATTTTTATAGAATTGTTTGGTATTGATGGTCTGAAGTATTTTTATAGAATCGTTTGGTATTGGTGGTCTCTGATGCTTAACAAAGTCAGTTGTTATGATTTGACTACATAGAATACTTATTAGAATATAATCAGTCGGTGTCAGTTTTAAAGAAACAGAAATAACTAGTGCCAGTGGACTTTACAAAATTAGTTTGTGTCAGTAGACTATATAGAATCAGCTAGTGTTGGTGGACAACATAATTAGTTTGTTTCGGTAGACTGTATAGAATCAGTGTTGGTGGACAACAGTATTAGTTTGTTTCGGTAGACTGTATAGAATCAGCTAGTGTTGGTAGACTACTGAATTAGTTTGTGTCAGTAGACTCTGTATAGAACCAGCTAGTGTTGGTGGACTCTACAGAATTAGTTTGTGTAAGTAGACTGTATAGAATCAGCTAGTGTTGGTGGACTCTACAGAATTAGTTTGTGTCAGTAGACTGCATAGAATCAGCTAGTGTCGGTGGACTACAGAATTAGTTTGTGTCAGTAGACGGTATAGAATCAGCTAGTGTCGGTGGACTCTACAGAATTAGTTTGTGTCAGTAGAGTCCGTATAGAATCAGCTAGTGTTGGTGGACTCTACAGAATTAGTTTGTTTCAATAGACAGCATAGAATCAGCTAGTTTTGGTGGACTCTACAGAATTAGTTTGTGTCAGTAGAGTATAGAATCAGCTAGTGTTGATGGACTACAGAATTAGTTTGTGTCAGTAGACTGTATAGAATCAGCTAGTGTAGGTGGACTCTACAGAATTAGTTTGTGTCAGTAGACTGTATAGAATCAGCTAGTGTTGGTGGACTACAGATTTAGTTTGTTTCAATAGACTGTATAGAATCAGCTAGTGTTGGTGGACTCTACAGAATTAGTTTGTGTCAGAAGACTATAGAATCAGCTAGTGTCGGTGGACTACAGCATTAGTTTGTGTCGGTGGACTACAGCATTAGTTTGTGTCAGTAGACTGTAAAGAATCAGCTAGTGTTGGTGGACTCTACAGAATTAGTTTGTTTCAGTAGACTCTGAAGAATCACTTTCACTACTGGTATCTTGACTTAATTCTGATACCTCACTAACTGTATGTTTTGTTGAATGAGGAGCAGGTTTAGAGCCTGGTAATTTTATCCTCTGCACCACGGACTGAATAGCAGCAGTGGTGCTGTTAATGGCTGGTGCTGAAGAAGATTCTGCTGGTGGAATGTTGCTTGGTGCTCGAGTCTTGCTAGATGCTACTTTTGGCGGTGCGTTGAGGGTGTTGACAACCTTGGCAGCAATGCTAAAAGAATTATCAGATTTATCGGAAATTATATTTAAAAGATTTTAAAAAGTAAACCAAAAATATTGAGTATATTAATGTGCAAAAAATATCAATGTTAAAAATTAGCCTAATGCCTCCATATAACTATATATTATATATAGAGACAGATAGCTAGACAGGCTCATGTGTAAAACCATTTTTTTAAATATCTGTTTCTGACAGAATGACATATTCCTATGAATAATGAATAAACTGACAGATAATTTAACCAACCTCTTTGAAAAGCATCTGTGGTCTGTTAGAATACATTTGTTCCCTGTTTATACAAATCCTCGGTATTACAATACAGTGTGACTCAAAAAGAATTTTAAAACTTTCAAAAATATGTAACTAACTATCGCAGTTATTTCTATAAAATAATTCATGTTTAATCTTCAATTTGCTGGTAACCTACATGTTTATATATATCCTAGCTAATGAGTAATACATTTATGAAAGTGTTCTTTTTTAATCACCCTGTAAATAAAACATTGTATTTATGTTCAGGTCATATTATTTTTACATTAGTACCCTTGTTCTTATTTGAGACTATTAAAATTTTGTCAACTTACCACATATTCCCTATTTAACACCCCCGAGGGCAGTACATTTTGCAAATTTAGAGTTTACTGAGTACACGATAGTCTGAAATTGTGTTTTTACTGTTAAATATTTTGTGCAATACAGATTATAGTATATGTATTCATTACATATTTTGGATACTATGGCACAATCATGGATTTATGCTGGGGTAAGTCATATTTATTTTGCAAAATGGCTGGGGGTGGGGTGTTAATTAGGGAGAGGGCACAAAATAGCTCAGGTAACAAAATATTTATGCATGGTTTATTCTATGCAAATTCAAACAAAAATGGTTAACGCTATGACCAATTTCAAAAGGTCACTAGAAACAAAAAACAATTCAATAAACAATTAATTTACTAACCTCATCAAAATAGCACCATACAAACAAAATTGTTGAAATGGTTAAAAATGCACAATGACGCTAGTCCCATAAGTAGTCTTATAGGAAAAGAAAGTTCAAACACACCCAAGTACACTATCACAGCAACTGTTGGGCATCAACCACATAGTGAAACCTGTCTTCAGAAGCCACCCATTTGAGAAACAAAATGTGGTCTTTTAAGAGAGATGGCTGCTTAATGCAGGTTAAAATTATTAAATTAGCTGGTTTGGGAGAAAATAAAGGTGACCCCTTAACACAGGTGGCTGCTTAATACAGGGATGCATTCAGGATGAAATTGCTAGATAGACTAGTTTTTACACATCATGTTAAACCCAATGAGAACGCTTGGAACCAGTTGAACTGCTATGTAGCAACCGTGTATGCTAGCCTGTCCAGAATGCAAGGCTAATGGCTGCATGATCAGATTTAACTTTAGTAATTACATTTTATGATTTAGAGAACAAAGATGATGTGCTTCATTACATGTACACAACTTAATTTTTATTAGCAAAGATTTTTGGGGTTATTTTTTACACTTTCCTCTAGACAGTACTGCACCACTGCCTTTGATATGTCAGTTCTGAAGCTACATGTACATGTATGTATGGAATAGAAGAAAAAAAAAACTAATAACCCAGTGGCCAAGCATATTTTTATCACATAAATTTTAAAATTGATTTTTGTTTTTTATCTCCCAAGTGTTCAATTTGTTAATGATAATCTGTAATTGTAGCCAGTGGTATTAATTTTGTCGCCATTAATTTGAACAAAAGTTAAAGACTTTTTTAATCTAACTGCATATGCAGAATAAATCTATACACTACCAGAACATGTACACCATAAATGAAAAAAGGTAATACAACCAAAACAAAAACAAATATAAAAACTTGTGATATTAACAAAGAGATATAATGGTAATATCAGTTGTATCAAAATCTAACTATCAATTCTTAATGAATTATAAATCAAATCAAAATCTAAACTGTATTATGAACTAATAAATATATTTAAATATGCACTAAATATAAACTACGTAACAAAGCAAAATGTTAAACATATGGGTATGTGGAACAGTGGAATATTGTGATTTAATGAGTACTTGAATAGATTCTATGAACTATTATATAATGTGAATTTGTGTATGGTAAATAATATTTTACCTAACAAAACACAAATGATTGTAATTGTTTTTGTGAAAATAAGAAACTTCTCATTTTATCCACAGTCACACAATATGGAATGTAACTGCAAAACAAATTGGCTATTTTATGAATGAGCTGGCAGATGCAAAAAAATTCAATTTTTGTATCAATTGGCATCACCCAAAAATGGTTATAATAGATAGAACTAATACAGAAAAAATAACTGGCATTCCAACTTTTGTTATATTCCAGTCAAATATGTGTAACACAAAGTCAACTTGTATACTGAATGTGAAAACATAAAGTTTGAACTTCAATGCCATATAAACTGCTCAGACATAATGTTTGAGTCTTAACTAATCCAGACTTTAATTTTGTAAGCAATAATAAAAGTTGAGATTTTTGTCATGAACAACTGCGATCAACATGGTACATACATGAAGTACTGAAAATGGAGGCTTGTAACAATAAGGTTTTATAGCATTTCTAAAGAATTTTATGTGACTTTTGTGTGCACCGTAGTTTTTAACAAAAGGCCTCCGATTGTTATATAGCTTAAGGCCTCACCAAGTCCAAATCTGGCAGTGTGTATAAGTGGTTTGCAGCAGCATTGCACTGCCATCACAAAACTAGAAATACATTAAGCAGCATGTTATTTCTTTAAACTGCTGTCACAAAATCATTGCAAAACAATTTAGTGATGGAAATTAAGTGTCAATGATTCACTCAATGAATATTTGTCTGAATCTCAAAGATTTTATAATTTTCTCCTCTTTTTGTAAATACAGTGTATTACAATATTCAATATTGTTGGTTTGATACACAGTCCAACAAACATTCTTATTATGCAACGTCTATCACTACAAGCTCCCATATCTACTATATTGAATATAGTGGTTCCTGTATGCATATTCATTATTTTATTTGTGAAAAGTGTTTTAAAATGTGCAATACTTATCACAATACATGTTCGCGATCATCCACAGTTTTCACAAACATAAATAGAATGTTGATAAGGTGGAGTCATGGGCAATGTATGTTTTCAAAATCAAATATTTCAACAAATAATTAATTCATAACTATAATTTTAATAAATGTTTGAGGTCAGGCCAGTGAAAATAATGAAAACTAGGATAACTCATTACTACATGTATATTGCAATATATGTAAATCACATAAAAAGAAATAAGCAATACTTACCCCTACATAACAGTGAACAATTTGCCAAAAGAGAACAATAATTTTACATAAAACAAATAATAATTTTTAAAAAGTGGAGCTGCACGATGTATTCAATAAAAATGTATTTAAAGTTTTTGTGATTTTAAAAATAAATTCACAAACTCTTCTAAAGAACACTGAAAATTAAAACAGAAATCCAATCCATGTTCCAAGTAATCAATTTGTAAATGGCTAGAAATTTTATAAAAACAAAAATTTAAAACGTTAGTTGTTGAGTACACATCCATAACACATTTTAAAATATTATTATACTTTTAACTTTATATTAATCCTCGATATTTTATAATTACTCTTTGTCTGTTAAATGGTAGCTAAAGAAAGGTACTAAAAGTATATACTAGTATACCTATTTAACAACCCAATACACAAGATTTCAATAATTAACAATTTTTTTTTAAAATTATCACGACTGAAAACAAATTAACTTTATTTAAAAAAAAAAATATTCATCTACGTCTAAAGAGTAAAAAACTAATTTCTAAAGAGAAAAAAAAAATGATGTAACAATCACAATAGGTATATCTACCATAAATTAATCTTACATAAATTAAAAACAAACAAAATACAACCTTACTTTTTTTTGACAGTACCTTTCTCCTTTTTTTGTAAATAATTTTATTATCCCAGAACAAATGGCAATGCTGTGGTTAGTGCACTGATACCATCTTACAATACTGATGCTAAACACATTTTACAAGAATGTATGATAACATTAGGCATAATTCACATTGCATAAATTTGTTGAGGGGTGGGGGGAGAAATAAAGAAAGAAAAATGAAAGAGAATGGGGAAGAGAAAGAGACAGGCAGAGAGAACAGGAAAGCGGTAAGAATAAACCATTAAACATGATAAACAAAAAGAGCTGAATAATTAAAGAACACTTTTTATCTGATTTAATAAGAGTGTAAAAAAATATGAGAATCTATATTCTACAAGTTTTGCTAAAATGTTTGTATTACAGGATGGAACCAAATTATATGATAAAACATTTCTGGGACTAATTTACGGAACATATATTTATCATCTTATTATATTTTAATTGTACAGAAAAATATGATGGTTGACAATATTTTACATTCTATATTGTAATATTTTACAGGATTGTAGGATGGATTTTAAAAGTTGGGGGAGGGACTCATTTTTCTAAAAAGGAGAGAGGCTCATTTTTATGTGTGTATAAAATGTGCGAAACGGCGAATCTACACTCAAAATAAAAACTGGTGTAAAATGTTGGGAGGGAGGCTGAGCCCCTCCTAGTCCCCCTGGCTGATATAGGCCTGTTTTTGTTACCTGTGTCATGTTACCTTTGCTTAAAAGATTTTGTTTTTAATGACTGCTTTTTGGATATGCCTAATGGCATAAAGCGAACGATATGACATAACGATGAAATGACATAATATGTGCAAAGATATATAAAATCATTGGTTGTCATGTGCATGTAGGTATGTATTATGAACAAACATTAATTTCAGGTTGACACTATTCTTGAAACAGCAGTTTTACATGGTTTGTAACCTATTGGTGTCTGTCATATGTCAAAATGTGTACAACAATTTAATTGTTAAAAAGGGCTACTGTTTAATTTGCATCACTATTCTGTTGGTCATACCACCATATCAAAGAAAGCTAAAGAACCAAAATCTTTATTTATGATTTATACTCGCTTTTTTTTTTTAAATGGCTATAAAACATATATGACTTTTGAATGACTGAAAATCAACAAGGTACTTCTCTAATAATAAAGATATATACCTGCCCTCTATAGACAGGTAGTGGTTATAAAAGGTGGGCTTTAGCAGATCTGACTTAAATTGTATTCAAAAGTGCTGTTAATACAAATTTAATTAAACATTTACAACTAGATTATAATATTAGACAGAATTTAATATTTTGCAAATCTTAATTAGATATTATTCCACTCTGAAGGATTTCTTCCAATGATGTTGTCAATGTTTACTACTATGAATACTTCATGAATACTACATGCAAGCCACTGTGATAACATGCTCTTAAAGCCGATGTGTAAAAAATACATCAAAGTCAAACGCAGAAGCTGAAGAACAGTTGGCATCAATGAATTACTTACCCATGACGTACAAGTCATACGCCGGGGTAAATCTAGCGGGAGCAACAAAGTAAATACTTATATAATATTACCAGGTCACACAAGATAAACAGAATCAAAAAATATTCTTTTACAGTACTATAAATATATATGTACACCTAGCTATTGTATAGAGTGGGTACAAATCTTAATATGAGTAAACAAGACACTGTGGATAATGGACAAAGGCTGAAATTTACCAAACCTACTCAAAGGTCCAGTTGCATTTTCAGCTACAGCAAATGTAAAACAATTAGGACTCATTCACAATTATCAACATTTTCTTATAACTTTATGCAGTGTACTCTGGGTGTGGGTGGGGGTCTGTGTGTGTCATGGCCAGCATACAAATTAATATATTTAATCATTAAAATAATATTTTATATGACATCTTAGAAAACATACTTATTTTGTACCTTGGAAATTCATGTACTTCTGAGGAAATACTGAACTATCAGATGATCCAACTCTAATGAATATAGCAATTTAAAAAAAAAATTGTTTGTATTTTGTGAACACTACATTTATTTCCATATAAATAAAATACACACATATAATATATGCAGTATGTTACTGTCTAGACTTTCATTACTTTCATTAATGTCACTGGTTGAGAAATTTAATTCTTCTAGACCATCAGACTCAAGATGGTAGGTATGGGATCAAATCTCACTTCAAGCATGGGAATTTTAGTTTCAGTATCACTTCTATCCAGAGTGAGTCCTCTGCACAGCTTAATGGATATGTGTACACCACTGGCAATTAACTGCAACAAGTTTAATAAAGGCCATGATTTGTGTTGTCCTATCTGTGGGGAAGTGCATATAAAAGATCCCTTGCTGCTTATCAATAAAAATAGCCACAATGTGATGGCAGTGGGTTTCCTCTCTGATACAAATGTAAACATCTGTTTTAGACAAGACAACACAGAAAGATGAGATTTGTACCCGGAACTGCATGCTTGAACCTAGATTGTTAAGTAGGAAAATAACTTTAACCTAATCTAATTGTGATAATCAACTCACCTCGTAATATAATTTGGTTATCTTTGTTTTCATTTTTTTTAAATCTGTTTACGACACCACTAGAGCATATTGATTAATCACTGGCTATTTGATAATTTTGACACATAGTTTAAAGGTGTGAGCCAGCCACCAAATGGTTTTGAACACCTGTCTTCAGTTTGAGAGTCCAAAGTTCTTTCACTGAGGGTCAATGTGGAAATATTTCACACCGATATCATGTTCAAATTAACTGAAAATCTGCATAAAACATTTATGGATTATGCAAAGTGTTTGTTTTTTATGTAACCTATTTCAGTTCACATAACCCATTAAAAAATATATTAACAATGATGACTATTAACCAGTTTCACCTTTAAACGACAACAACTTATAATAATAAAAAAAGACAACTGATGCTGAACACAAAACTGATTTCTTGTAAATGATGTCCTAAATTTAGTGAAAATGAAAATATGTTACAAAGGATCAGCCGAGCCATGGGGGGAGGGAGGAAAGGGGGGGGAGAGGGCAGGAGGGCCATGGCCCCCACTTTTTAGGGGACAACTAATAAAAACATCACTAAAGTTGTTTGTTTTTCGTTGAATAAAAATATTTTCAACTTGGTGGCCACCCACTTTCAAATGTATTCTGCCGGTCTTGCTACATAAATCTAGACTTGTGCCAGCCATGGGCTGTGTTTGTGTATTGTTTTAGATGATCAATTGTATAGTTTTAGATGATCAATTGTATAGTTTTAGACGATCAATTGAAATTTTTTAAATAATCTACTGGAGACAAAGAAACTCCCTTTATAGGTGTTTGGAGCATTTGAAACTGTTTATAAAAGAAGATGATCAATATAGGTGATTGGTTGTTATCTCAGGACTAGCCATAGGAGAAGTGATACTTGTCTGATCATATTTTCTCATACAATGACAAGTGGACAAGCATATATATTTTGTATTTTAAAAGAAATGTTTGAATTGTAAACATTTAAAGTTAAAATCAAAACAGTTTTTTGTAAATGTGAGAAAACAAAACAAAACAACAACAATTTAAAGCCTTGCCATGTTATAATATAAAAGACAGAAAAAAAACTATACATGTTAGTGAAAAACCTGAACCAAAACAAAAACACAAAAGCAATATTTAAAAATATTTAAAACTTTTATTTTGTGCAAATACTACTGTCAGTAATAAAGATAGAATAAAAAATTGAATAAATGCATAAAATTCTAGAGATGTATTAAAATATTCTCATCATATGTTCACAATGTAAAAAACATGTTAATAATATTATATACAATATTCAACAATGTTTTTGATACTAGTAATAAAATTAATTTTTGCACCCGAACATATTGTGTATAATACATGTAAAAATATAATTACTGTAAATCATGAAATGTATGCAAACTAGAAATTAATGCAAAAATTACAATGACTAAGTATCTTCAATTATAAAAAATATTATATTTTATGTGATCCTTTAAACAAGACAGCTATGACTTAAAACTTGTAATGTAATAACATTAAATAAGAAAAATAAAAAAACAAATGATATAAAGAAAAAGAAGAAATATATATTATCATAAATGTTAAATGATCAAAAGAGGAAACATTATGTTTTGATTAGCAACAATTGCAAATCAATGTAAATTAATTAGCAATTGCTCGTTTTTTCTATTATAATTGTTTGTGGTATGGTGCTGAACATATTATTATTATTATGTTAAACATATATTAATTGTTACACACTGCATGAAAACAAAACCTGCAACCACCACATAAGTTACTCTTTTTAATTAGCAGAATCATTTTTTTGGTTCTATACATATATTTAAAAAAAATATATACAATGAGTAAAAATCTTAATAATGTTCCAGTCAACAATACTAAACAATTTACAATTTCAAAAACAGTAATATCTTAAATATATATAAAACAAATAATAAAAAAATAAAATTAATCTATGTTAAAAGATAATTGAACTTCATTACCTACAACTTGAAAGAATCAAAAACACATTGGAAAAATAAATAATATAAAGAAAAAAAAAAAAAAAAAAAAAGATATTTCTAATAACAAGTTAAATAACAAAAAGAACGTAAGCTTTTTAAAAACACATTTTCTCCAAGAAGTATATAGGAATACAAACAAAAACTTTATTTTTAGTTTTATTATTATTTGTTTTTAAAATTTTATAATGAAACCATAGTAAGGATGGGTCTTTTTAAAGCTATAAATGGCAAGCTGTAATATTGTTTCCATTTTTGTGAAGAAAACATTTAACCCAATTAGGTTAACTTATTTGTAAAAGAATATGAAGACTTTTACCTATTTTGATTATTCTGATAAAATCTCAAACACAACTTTTTTAAGCCTAAAACAAGAAATTATAAATAATATGTAATTTTAATGGTCAAAAATGTTGTAATGGTTGTACATTGGTTTTGTGTTTGACCTTTCCAAAAAATTAAAATATGTCAGGGATGAGAACAGGTCAGAACAAAAAATGAGTTTCATTGAGTGGGAATGTATACCTTGTTCACTTTATTGCAGAAATTACATGGTCAGATATATAGGATTATGTGTCACATGTAAGTAGAGTCATTGTGTAGGAATGTATACCTTGTTCACTTTATTGCAGAAATTACATGGTCAGATATATAGGACTACATGTCACATGTAAGTAGAGTCATTGAGTGGGAATGTATACCTTGTTCACTTTATTGCAGAAATTACATGGTCAGATATATAGGACTACATGTCATGTGTGCATATTATGCTGTAAGCCTTCTGCAAGATCTACCCAACCACCACTTTATTTTCTCAGCAGATTTGGAATAATATTGAGAAGTGTCAAAATCAATCACCAAAAGTTGGGAAACTGCTGATCAGCAGGAAATACTCGTCCCTGATATACGTTCATGTCCATGAAGTTTGTATGTATATTAGTTTACCAAATAAAAAGGATAAAAAATATAAATAATAAAAAAATAACAAAACAAAAATACAACATTAAAAGAATAACAAAGTAAATACAAAAACAATTATATATATATTTTGATGTTAATATCAAGTCATTTTCCAACATGTGCAACTTTTTATCATAATTTTATTCTTTAAATGAAATAATGTACTATATTTTGTGGAGTATACAACAAACCCTCAAGTCATTCTCACACTGTCTAATCCGGTATTCTGTTTGAACCAGCACATTCCATTGGCCCTACACCAACACAGATTAGAATTCACTATATAAATAGCCTCAGAGATAAAACAAAATAATAAGGTGTATGCTTTTCCAAAATATGGTAATTATTTTTTAAAGACTTTAACATACTTCATACTGTACTTTCTACACCCACAACAGCACACTTTCATTAGTTGTGAAAAAACCCAAAACCATACACAGTTTCTCTTCAAAGAAGAAAGAAAATGTTGAAGAGACAGTGAAACAAAAATTAAGTCAGCCAAGTTTCTGCTGTGAGTGAAGAGAACATCCAAAAGAACAACACATGCACACTTATGCTTACGCTGTTATTTCTCCATCTTTCCCATCCAGAAGTTCAGACCGTGGTGGAAGACGACCTGGAAAACAAAAAAGGCATATTACTGTTCATAACTTTATTAATTTTATGGTTTAACATTTTATTTTTTGAAGTGGATGGCAAACAGACCTGTCACCAACATTATGAGATTTTATCTTTTATTTTTGCAATAGCTGATAATTATTTTTGGCTGAGTGGATAAGTGGTGAAGTTTAACAAATTCCATTTTATTTATTTATTAAAAACCAGCTCATTTATGGACGTTAAAAATATATACTTACCAATATGTTCATTAATTGCTTCACTCTTGGCTATAGCCATGAGAAAGCCATAGAAAGAAACTCTGGGTACAGCAAACAATATATCCTTCAGAGCATTAATCGGAGGTGTTCTGTGAGAAAACAAACATATTAATTATAACAGATAATATACACTAAGAAAAAACTAAGTAACAACTGGTATGTTACAGTCTATTTTTTATAATGCCAGCATAGTCAGGGGTTTACCAGACACACAAAACTTGCATATAGGATGCAATAAAATGTCACAAGGAGTCATAAAATAGAAATATTAAATATAATATTAAATACAATATTCGTTTGGATATATATCCAATTCAGTAATGAAAAAATGGTAGAAAGGGAGTCTTTTTAAGGTAAAAAATCTTTTAAAATTTAAGCCTGAAGATTTTTTTTCATTAATGCTCAACTTGTTTTCTGGGTAGTTCTGGGGTTTTAGGTTTGGATGCTAATTTAAAAAAATAGACAGGTATGCCCTGGCAGTGTATTAACAGTTCTATGAAAATATTTCCAAAATAACTTTCAAGTTAAAGCCATTAATCCACAGAATTTTAGTACCAAATTTATTGGCTTTAATTACCCGTTTGAACTTGTGAAAATATTCAATACAATCCAGATATATATTTATTGTGATAATTTGCAAAACACTGATAATCAATAATGAAAGAATGAATATAGGCAAGCAACTAATAATATTACTTGAAAGTAACTCGGTCACACAATGGGTAAAGAGCACGGAAAAACTGCATTGCATCAACGCCATCCCCAGGTTGGTGGTTACTCTGGTGCACTTTAGTGTCCGTGCTGGCCGAGGGAACAACAACCGGGTCACGAGGACTGCGCTGTGTCTGCAGTATTGACTGATATATGTCCGTACTCTTTTCAAGGTATTCTGAAACAAAGAATAAAATATAACACGTGTCAGATCATGTGATTCATCTATCGCATATAGATTCAATTAGGTCCACTGGGTATAAAAGTATATGTGATCCGCTCCCACAAAAGGTTCAATAAGTGTCAATTTGAGTATTTTGAGTCATTGGCATTAATAAAAACTACAGAAACTTAGCTCTTTCTTCACTTATGTATATCTGTACTTCTTCAAATAATAATCAAAACATAAAATATAATATATGAAGAGTGGTCAAGTGTGAGAAGGAAAATAGTTAAACCATATAATAATGATCAATAAACATTATAAAATATGCTTAAAACAAATATCAGTTAATTTGTTACATGCTATAAATCTGTCCTCGTTTTTTTTCATTTTTATTGACAGCAATAAATAAATATTTAATATCTTACCTTCATAATAAAGTTGGACTTGCAATGCATAGATGAAATCTACAAACGATATAAGACAGTCCAAAGCATCGTCTATCAAGATAATTCTGAAAAAGAAATACAATATAAAATTAATCATAGTTGTTGGGGGTGGGGGTAAGACATTTTTTTTTCACATATTTAATAATTTAATTCTTCTTCTTCTTCTGCGTTCAATTAAAATTTGGCCGTGTTATATTAATAATCCAGATGTGATGACTAGAGGTGACCTCCCTCCAATAATCAGCAGCGCACTTTTCTGTGACAATAGGCTCCCAGAAATATATAGTGATAATATTGTAGGTTCCTATGAATTTTATTTATTTATTTGTTCTGTACGTCCTGTACGATATAATCATATTATATCGTATTTAGCCCTTGACTTCAGATCCGTCACGGTCTACGCACACAAAATTCATGTACAGCAGGGCGGGACTGAGAGGGGCTTATCTAAAACCTATATATTATACAATATACTAATAATTATACATAAGAGGAGCTAAATACCATTTAGCTAAAAGCGATATAATATATATGATTTAGTTAAATGTCATTTAATATATGTTGAAGATATTTAATATATGTTACAAATATTTAATAAATATTGCAGAGATTTAATTT
>JAULBS010104743.1:0-15685 GCA_032355785.1 Symmetromphalus regularis
TGTGCAGCAGAATATTATGCAAATAACAGGAATATGCTATTATCAGGAATGCAATTAAGTGGACTCTACTGTATAACCAAAGTGCTCAGTATCATACATGTAGTTATTAGTGAAATTTAACTGTTTTAGGTCTCTCCACTGTGACTAATTTTAGGGGTTTATGATGTTAGTACATACAGTTAGAATACACACATGTACAAGCTGTTTTACAAGTCAGGGATCCCTAAGGGAATTTGATGAAAAGGTGGATAGGGATGTAAAAGGAACTATATTTTTAACATTTATTATATATTTTTAAATATGACCCAACATTTAGGTCAAATAGGGGAGAAAGAATTGCTTAACAGCACCCCAACCCATTCTTTATTAAGCAGATATTAAGTATCATACATACATTGCTTGAAACTCGTGCTCTTCAGAGGAAACCTGCTATGGCCACATAAGTTACTCTTTCCAATTAGCAGCAACTGAGAACTTTATCCAAGACATAACAGGCTTCATTTTTGTACTACCCACTAGACTATTTCCTATTCCAGTCAGTGGATCATAACTAGTGTTGCAAAGGTTATGCTATGTGCTGAACTGCCTGTGGGAAGATGTGTAGCAGTAGTGAGTTTTCTTTGAAAATCTATGAGTGACAAATTCCTTAAGTTTGTCGTAAAACAAATATTCCTACATGTATGTTTATTTGTGTAATTTTCTTTACAACAGTATCCCAGTTCCAGAATGTTTTGTTAGTCAACAATGGCTTAGTTTTGTCAATCAATTAGCCAGCCCACCATGTCAAGTCTGTTAATATTATTACTCAACAAACACACCAGAATTGGCATCACAGCGCAGAATTCTCGAATGTTTGCGGAAAACCAATTTTCATGCAGAAAACTTTCAGAATTTGTCATTTTAAGCCGTGGATTTTTTTTTAAATCACCTCACAATGAATATAAACATCACATTTAGGAAAAAAATAAACTGTAGCATTGAGTTAGAAAGTCGTTTCTTCAAAGTAGGCAACATATTAAATGGGTTAAATGTTGTGATTTGTTTGCTAGCACTCCCATTCATGTGCTGATTTTTATGCCTAATAATTTATAAACATTATGCGATAGAAGACAATGGTAAACAGGCAAATTGTTCGCAAGTGCTCACCCTCCTGAACATGCCGTGGGTTATGGAGTGGTTGTTAGTTATTTAGGTTATGGAAACAGCCAAAGACTAGTTGGAAGAGAGTTACATAAATTTCATGAATACGGAATAGGATTCTGTCATTTTATCCTATTTAATATATAACAATGATATTAGCGTGTATAAATTGTTTAGAGACATTATTTAAGAACCCATTGTTAAAATGGTGACACTAAGCAATTACATTTTAATTATTAAGTAATCATAAAATCAGAATAAAAATGAAAGCATTGGTGTTCCTCTATCACAACAAATGACTCCCAATATAACATATTTCTTAATGGTTTGGTTGGACTGCTGAGTCCTGGTGACATCATGGGAATTTAAATTGGAACTAACAGGGTGAACAAAAAATTTGTGTAAATTTGTAAGTATTATTTTCAATTTTTATGTTGCAAAATTTGATGCGGAATTTTGCAATTCCTACCACAAAATATAGCTAATTTTACTGCAGAATTTAATAAATTTTGCCGCAGAATTCAGGGGGGACTGGTAGCTAAAAAAAAATTCCCTCACTGTAAATATAAATGTACCTCCTTTACCTACAAAAAACAATTTTAAACAAACTTTGAATAAATCAGGACTACAGCTAATATTTTCATCTAAAGGGCAGTGGAGCCAAAAGAATTTCCTACGGGTAGGTAATAAGATTACAAATTGTTACTTAAAAGGTGGGTAGCTACTTTACTTTAAAAGTTATTTTATTTTGAAAAATTGTTTGGTAAAAGAATAGATGGGCACCTGACCCCTCTCCCCACTAGATACAACCCTGTAACTATGTAGTTTCATAGGTATATGTATACTAACATATTGAAAATATTTAGCTTTGTTTTATAACAGATGAATAAATGTTTAATTCAAATATAAAGAAAAAAAAGTTTGTTTTATTTAATGACGCCTCTAGAGCACATCGATTTAAATATAAAGAACCCATTATTTTAAAATAAATCCCTGTACATATCAGAAATTAAATAAACGTTCTATTGATTTTTGTCTGAGCAAATATCTTCTCATATCGTTTTATCAGTTTAGTGTAATAATATTTCCTTTTTTCATGTCTAACTCTCATTAAATCCAAAGTTACTCTAAAACACAGCAATAGTGCCTTTGAAATTGTTCTGCATCAAAGATATACGAAATACCGTTAATCCAAGCCCACAGTCAACACGCAATCACAGAAAGCATATACAGATTAGATGGAAATCTCTCAACAAGCGTCCACACCTAAATTCAACACGAAACAAAAGTCCTGCTTCCTTTCTTCACACACCTTTACAATGAAAACAAACAACCTGGACCTAACAAAAACATGACACAAATTGCTGGTTTCCATGTTAGGTGTTCTTTGTAGTTACGTACAGAAAAATACTCAGGAATAGTTCAAATTCAAGTGAATGTTCACTAAACATGGAACCATTACGCAGGCTCATTTTTTCAAAGTGGAGAGGATCAAAATAAAAACAGGCTAAAAAAGCGGGACGGCTAAGCCCCCAGACCCCCCTCTCAGTCCCAACAGGCCTGTTACAGCATAATATTCGAGTACTTCATCTCAATGTCAAAACTCACCTTGGAACAAATTACATTTTTGCCAGTTTCTAGGTATTTTTAACAAAAACTTTATTAAAATTATTAAAAAGAGACTATTTTGAAGAAAATTTATTAGTCATATACATGTAACAGTGCACAATTTTGTAATAAAGGAGTAATAAATAGAATATCAAACTTACTACCACATATTAACAAAACACTATAGGCTTGCATGTTTCCAAAATGTAATCCACAAAGGAAGTTTAAAGAGTGGAGCAGTTAAAACTGTCAGGGGAGGTATCAAATTCACTACTATTTAATATCAAATTTATATCTCTCATAAATTAACTTTCCTCTGTCATTCACTAAACCTAGTGACAAAAGAAAAATGATTTCATTTGGAACATAAATTTAATAAATGGCAGCTCATTTAATATCCTCCATGTACTGTTCCAGTTCACCTCAGTATTTTAAAATCATGTTACTCTAGTATTTAAGTACTAGTAACAATGTTAGTTCAAATTCTAATTCATGACAAAAACCTCCATTGAGGACAAATGCGAATAATTTTAATACAGAATATAGTAACAGATTTTAAATCCTGGCAGACAAGACAGGAACAAAACAAGATACAATGATTTATTCAATAAGAATATTTTAGTCAATGAAATAAGCAAGACCAGCCTTAGGAGATGTGGGGCCCAATTGGGAACATTTTTGGAAGGGCTCCCAGGTTCGCAGCCAAGGTCTGTTTTTAGTGAAAACACATAAATATTAGATTGTAAGTTGGTTTCTGGCAAGACTTTAGAAGTCTGGCTCTGTTAGAAGGTAGTTTTACTTGACAAGACTACTGCAGGTACCCCTAGGGCACGAGGTCCCATTGGCTTAAGGCTGGCCCTGGAAATAAGCATAGTGCATGGTATCCCATTTACAGGTTACCATAAAATGGGAACCTAGCAGCCATTATGTTACATGTTATATATGTCCTGACATAACATACCCATAGGCAAATAATAACAAAATACAACTTGTTCAGACAAAGATCATTTATTTCCCACATGCTCCTCACTGTATGCAATATATGCAGGCTACACATCATGGAGCATTTGTGTCACCACAAAGTCATAACAATCTGCACTGAAGTTGATTTTGCATTGTTAGAACGCAGTGACTGTGTCAGCATACAACAACTGGGCACTGTGTAGACTTTGCAGACCATGGAGAAGGTCATTTTGAAATATTTCATGGACATGATAACTTTATTTTCGTCAAAATCATAAATGTTCGTATTAACTGCTTCGTATGACAGTAAGTCCATGAAATTCACAAAAATCCATAATGTTTACAGAAAAAACGTACATGTTGACATCTCTGGTATAATAGTATACTGTTCAAAATAAGTAGGGGGTAGCTGATTTCAAACATGATCAAGTGTTGTATGAAACGTGATAGAGATCTCAAATTAAGTGTACAGTATTACGGCCAGTACTGAGTGCACACTTCCTACTATTACTACCGTACTATCAAGCAAGTATGAAATATGAAGAGCATTATAGACATTTTGCAGATTTAATTGCCACACTAGTAGAATGGGATAAAAAAAACATCCAAATTCTTAATGGGTCTTTGAGCTAGAGTTAGTCATGAATAATTTAGCGAAAGTTGCTGGAGAATGACAGGTGTGTAACACAGATGTCCACAAGAGACAAGCACCTGTCATGGTTGGAAAGACAAGGCCTGGGATGTGGAGTTGGATGGCAAGATGTTGACAGAAAGGGATGAATGTAGCATATCAAAGGTGTAAACATAAAGGGCGCATTGGGAATTTTTTTTTTTAAATAATAATATTCCATGCACATTTACAGAACCACAGTGTTTTTTCTCATATTAATAAATGTACTAACCATAAACATGAAATTCACAAATTTAACCCTAGCTTCACAGGCCATACCTCTATATTCTGACATAAACATTTCATGGCAATATCGTGTCACATCATTGCTTTTGCTTTGCCACTCATACTATTACCATAAATATCACAGTGTTTATGTTATCTTGTGTTATGTTTGAATATACACTAATTATTTTGAACAGTATATCAAAACTTTTATTTTATAAACTGTTACAGGTTTAAAACACCAATTCTGAACCAGTTTCACTAATGATAGCATTCACATACATGTACTCTGGTCATTTATTACAACTGTTTTATCTTTTCCCTTCAAGATATCTTTTATTTATTGTATAGGGCGTAGGGGTTTGTACACACAGCCTCATTAATTACTTCTTTATCATAAAACACTGCAACACTGAAAGAAAACAAAATACTTCCATCTCCTCATTAATAGGAAACAATGACAAGACAAATCTAATTATAGCTCAGTTTGGAATTTAGTAATTTGTCCTAAGTTACTAGTAATGGTTTCATGTCCTAGACCAGTCATTCTCAAAGTAGCCAGTGGAAAGATTTGGGAAGAGGATGGAGGGGAGGAGAGAGGGCAAGGGGCAGTGAAGAAAAAGGGTGTGGAAGGGATGTAGCAGGGTGAATTCAGAACAAAGTAATAATAATTTATAGTCAGGGCAAAATACAGTTTAACCCCCACAAAATTGCTACAAAAGATTTTTCAACTGATTCGGTTAGGTTTTAGTGTACTTTTTAACATACTAAATGTTTACCAAAGTCGGAGCACCGGAAAAGTGTTTTTTTCAAGATGGCGTCCAAGATGGCAGCCAAAACTTCCGAATGACCATAAGTCTGTAACTATCAACTCAATTTTGATGATCTTGGTTTCTATCCCTAGGTTTTCGGTGGCAAGGAACACATTGAGACCATAAAGAATGACACTGCACCATTACATAACATAAAAATCCAATATGTGTGTTTCCCCCCTGTCTGTGATGCGTGTTGTCTTTTATAGAGGGACCTTCATCATAGCCTTCAAACACCACTGTCGCTTGTCCGTAACGTCTTAGAGTGAAGTCTGCATAAGACTCCACAATTGCACCATGTGAGTCACCTTTCTTCCACGGTAAACGATGGAGCAAAGAACCACCATCAAGCACGTAACAATCTGTTTCAGGAATAGAGTTCATTACCGCCTCACTTGATAAGTCTCTAGCTTGGTCTCGAATTGCCTGAGCATTTTGAGGTTTGTCTGCTTTTCGTAGAATGTTCCCGGTCTCAAAGAGGGCTGGAGGGAAGGGGCTTAGTTCATAACTCAAAACCTCATCAAGGGAAAGATCTCTCGACCTTGACACTACAAGGAAACGCTGGAAGAGAAGAGCAGGATCAATAGTGCGATCAGAAGCAATCTTTACAGCAGAGATATTCCCAAGGGTTTTACATTGGTCCTTCCGCTTGAATTTGTAGGTAAATGCCAACTTTCCGATGATATCTTCAATGATCTTGTTCCCAACCAATTCGAAGCCATGCACATTCACATCTGGCCCAGCCACTATCCCATTGACGATATTTCTCAAGAGTAGGATCAGAAGTGAACGGTGAGCAGGCAGCAAGCTTTAGTTGAATTTTCTCAAGATCAGATGCATCTCTTTTGATGCACACTTCCAATGAGTCCTTGTGTTGTGGACTTGGACTGTAGGTTAGTTCCATGAAGTTCTGCATTGCACAGTTATATTCTGAGGTGACGGGTGCAGACACTGCCCAAAGGTTTCTGAGGTCCTCGGTCATCCCACTGTCTCGAGTTAGACCACCAGTGCTCTTAAGAGACCTCATCAGTGTTTGTTCTATAACGAGATCACTACTAAGTCCTGCTCAGCATTGATTGCTCCGACGAACAACGTGGAAACTGTCAAGAAATCTTTTATAAACATCTGGGTGTTTATCCTCGAGTTTGCACATTTCTTGCAGATTTTAATGAGCAGATCATAAGTAATTAAAATGGTCAGCGGCAGCAAACACAGGCAAGCAACCTAAAACAGCCTACAAATGCATGAGCCAAGACCCAATGCAATCAGCCTTGATCAACATTCTTGCCATTTCAACCATACGCTGATAATTCAGCCACAACTGGCCATTTCAGCAAAACATTCTTTGCTCACGTAGTTTTTCAGGTCTGTAATACCAAAGTGGTCTGAATGTGTACCATATCCCCCCAAAACCTGGGGATAAACACAAAGATCATCAACTTTGAGTGAACAGTTGGCTATATGCGGAGATACCGGTGTCCATGTTGGACGCAATATTGGACGCAATATTGGATTTTCATGTTATGCAATGGTCCAGTGTCATTCTTTATGGTCTCAATGTGTTCCTTGCCACCGAAAACCTAGGGATAGACACCAAGATCATCAAAAATTGAGTTGATTGTTACAGACTTGTGGCCATTCAGAGGTTTCGGTGGCTATCTTGGATGCCATCTTGAAAAACACACTTTTCCAGTGCTCCGATTTTGGTAAACTTTTAGTATGTTAAAACGTACACTAAAACCTAACAGAATCAATTGAAAAACCTTTTGTAGCAATTTTGTGGGGGTTGAGGGGGTATTTTCCATATATTGACTAGTCTATTATTTTTACACCATCTATATGATAAAACCTAAGTCACAACACTCAAGGAACACATATACATGCTTTACAAAGAATATAACAGCATACCAAGAAAGGTACATGTATGTCTTCGTATGTGTGGTGGGGGGAGGTGCATGGGATGTGGCCTAGGGTAGTGCAAAGCTCAGTGGGTAGGTGTAGTGGTTACGTGTAGTGGTCACTTTACCAAACTCGGCTTGTAGGTACTGGGATCAAATCTCAGTTGAAGCATGGGATTTTTAATCTCTGTACAGGCTCCAACCCAAAGTGAATGCTCAGCAAGTGCCAGTGGGTAGGTGTATGCCACTTACATTGACCAGTGGTCCACAACAGGTTTATCAAATGCTGTGGTATGTTCTCTCCTGTTTGTGGGATAGTGCATATAAAAGATCCCTTGCTGCTTATCGGAAAGAGTAGCCAACATGGCAGTAGTGGGTTTCCACATTACTGTTTTGGCAGCGTTTTTCATGTCTCCTACTAACACTAACCTTTGTCCAGGACAGATAACACAGATAATGACAGGAAGCCGAGTTGTCTGTCCAGGACAGCATGCTTGAACTTT
This sequence comes from Symmetromphalus regularis, assembly GCA_032355785.1. NCBI lineage: Eukaryota > Metazoa > Mollusca > Gastropoda > Neomphalida > Neomphalidae > Symmetromphalus > Symmetromphalus regularis. Next base: position 7,820 of record JAULBS010104743.1, read on the forward strand.
AATTGGATATATAAGTACGAAAATAAATACAACCAACCAACCAACCAATCAGAGAATGAATCTATCCTATAACCAAAGCACCCCAGATGACTACTCTACAGACTGAGCTAGATCCCACCCCAGATATTGAAGTAAATAGAGAATTTCTGTAACCTTCCTGATCACGCATTGATTAGTTATTGTCGTGTAACACTTCAGTAAATGTCCATAATGGAACAGAAATATCTTATCCACTTCAGCACTTACAAGTACTTTATACTTATAATACACATCCAATAAATGAGGACAAAAATCAATAAATGCACAAAGTTCATACCATATCATATGTATTGTACACTTGTGTGTATAATATATATGGTTTATACCATGTGTACAGAGCCGTCAAGAACAGCAGTAGGCCCTGTGGCTGGGTGCTGCATAGCCGTCCCTGGTGACAAGACTAATAGATATCTATTTTGTATTATTTTATTTTACTGGCCCCTGGGCGTAAACGGGTCCCCCAGAGCACTTGCCGCTGCTGACCCCACATCTCGGGTCTGCATGTACATGCACGGAACATTTAGTTTTTTTAATGCTGGATGGATTAGAAATTACGTATTTTTGGTATTGAAATTGTGTAGCAATCTTTTGTCTAGAAATTGGCTAAACAATACTATTTAACAAACATCCTCCTTGTCCAAAAATGTGGGGGATGTATTATCCCACTGTCTAAATAGTTCAGGGATGTGTACCCCATACCCACCAGGATTGACGCCATTATAGACCCCCTGTGTACGTCGGTATATTTGCACTAAGACCACATGGTTAAGTGACATTGATACAATAAAGAGAAATACTGGTAAAGATGATTATTTAGGCATTTTAATTTCAATTTTTCAAAGCAAAAAGTGAGGGGATAATTATATTGGCATCCCCCCTGTCCATGTATACAGTATATTGACAAATACATTATAACTGGCTTGTACAATATACATGTTCACATGGTTGGTTATTTGTTTAATGACCCCACCTCCCACCCCACAGCTCAAAAAAGTATTGATTTGAACACTTTGAAAATATGTTCTGAAGCCAGTGTATAATTCAAACTATGCATTCAGTCAACATCAGATTGTTTCTTGACATCATTTTAACAACACTGTTCACACAAAAAAATACTTTTCAACAAAAGTTTGTGCACAACAGCTTAGAAGAAAAAGTTATATTCAGTCTTTTTTTATATTTCTTTTCATACAAATTCATGTGTATTGTTGTAGATGTTTTTTAAGACTAATTGCAACAAGGGTGAAAATGACTTCCTGGAATTAGGGGGGACAGAACATCCTACTTGTCAAAAAAAGTGGGGGATGTATTATCCCACTGTCTAAATAGTTGAGGGATGTGTACCCCATATCCACCAGGACTGACGCCATTATAGACCCCCTGTGTACTTCGGTATATTTGCGCTAAGACCACATGGTTAAGTGACATTGATACAATAAAGAGAAATACTGGTAACGATGATTATTTAGGCATTTTAATTTCAATTTTTCAAAGCAAAAAGTGAGGGTATAATTATATTGGCATCGCCCCTGTCCAAAAAGTGGGGAAGATGTATCCCCCACCCCCATCCCAAACTGGGATTTACGCCCACGAATTGCAAGCAGATCCTGTAAAATGTCAAGAAGCAACAACATAAAACAAACCCAGTATAACAATGTTATAAATGAAGCCTTTGAAGTTTAATATGTAAAGTTTAGGTTGAATTGTTGTTTGTAAAATACCTGCTACCACGCAACTGCTTGTAAATAAACAAATGCAGTTATTAATAAAATCATTTAATGTTCCAGCTGAACGGTTAATTGCTGGTAATAAAAACCTGGAAGTAATTTTATTTTGTGTCTAGCAGCCAATTAATAATTTATTAAATTGATTTTCATAACTTGTTGTCATGTTAATGCATATTTTACTAACAAACAGTGTATTGTCTTTAACTCCTATAGGTATGTATGCAGGATTTTCTGATAAAGGTAGACGTTAATAATAATAATATTTGTTTAATGACACCCCCTGGCCCCTGTGTACTGTCTTTAATTAAAATACACCTGTGACGTCACTATATTCTATCAACGCTCCATTATTTTTCAGGAATGGACTGAAAGTAATGGACACTTATTTACGCTATAAATGCAAGTTCATTTTTTGTAGCGTCACAGAGTTTGAACCCATGAACCTGGACTCACACATTGTAAGAGTGACCTGTGCCTTATCCGCTTTAACCACAGTTCTCTCTTACAAAATTCAGAGCTTATAAATATCCCCACCTCCATCCAAACAGGTTATTTTTAAATTCCTATAGGCATGTATGTAGGATTTTCTGAGTGATAAAGGCAGATGGCATTCTCTATTTAATGATACCCACCCCCATCTAAATAGTATTTTTTTAAACTCCTGTAGGCATGAATGCAGGATTTTCTGAGGAATAAAAGTGGATGGTAATAATATCTGTTTAAAGACACCCACACCAACCCAAATATTTTTTTTTTTAAACTCCTATAGGCATGTATAGGCATCCTTAGAACAAAAAATTAATCACCAACTGAGATTCATCTGCGGAATATAAAGAGTGCATGCATTTATGACTGAAAATCATCATCCAATATTTAAAAATAATCTTGGTGTGGGTTTTTTTGGGGGGGGGGGGATTATAAATTTTGTTTGTATTATTTGTTTTGTTTTTTGTTATTCTGGTTTTTTGGGGGAAGGGGTTGAGGAGTTAAAGAAAAGAGTACTATATATGATTTAATTTTTTTTTTAACCAAATTGAATGCTCACATTAAATGTTTTAACAGAAAGTTTCCAAAACATTTTAATACTGGTGCAAATCTTCTAAACAAATAAGTCTGTTTATAAATACTGTAATTAAAACCCTACAATTTGAAACAAAGAAGAGTAAACTGTTTGTGGTTTATGGTATAAAATACTTCTCATCTTTATTTAGTTTTTTAAATTGGCTCACAGATTTCTTCTTATTAAACCGTAATCAGTCTGTCTAAATTAAAATTAAAATAAATTTCCCTTCTATATTTTTGTTTGTATTTAAATTTTTCTAAATAATGATCAGAAAAAAATAAACATATCCATGATATACATGATGGTGCTGTTTTATTTTATTTTACTATATATATACATTTGTAAATTACTTTATTAATATTATGACTCTAATATGAGTGGCAGAAATGGGGATAGGTTTAGCTATACCCATTAATTTAATTTTTTACATGAAAAATCTTTTTCTGCAAAAAAAACCCCTAAAGATAGGCATGCATGTACATACACAAATGTATGAGTGCATGCATACATTACAAGTATATATATTTATATTCTGTTTTACATCGATCGATTGATTTTAGATCAGCTTTAGCACTTTTTAATTTATTCTTTTGTTATGTAATTTTAGAACTAAAACAGTATCTTCAAAATCAAAATTTATTTTTAATTATTTGTTTAATGCCTCCAGCTCTTTAATAAATATTGGCTATCGGGAGTAATTTTAGTTTTATTTAACATTTTATGATTTTAGCGTAGGTAGATCTATAAACTGAAAAGAAAAGGCCCAGAGCTGCAGACTATGTTGTCATGGCAATGATTGAAGAAGGGCTTATAAACCTTTGCCTCTCTTAATAAAAGACAATTAAAGAAAAACGTAAATATTTGTTAATAGGAACAAGAGAGCAGTATGAGTATGAGTGACTGGAACAGGTAACATGACAGATAATGTGTTACCTGGAATACAGCTTGAAGGTCTTCAAACATTTTCAATAAACTGACAACTTAAGAGTGGAGTTTGTAAACTTAACACATTTGTGAGGTTTTTTTTCAAAGATTATGTTTTTAATGTTTTCTGTTCTTAAAAGTATTTGATTGGCACCACTTGATGGTAAACAGTGTCAGTGTATTACTGTTCCATACATGTATATATATATATATTATATAGCAGTGGCCTTTAAATACAGAAAATCATGTAAGAAGTCATGAAATTTGTCATGAAATTAATGTCATGATCAGGGTACTCTAAAATGATTATTTTCAATAATGTGTCTAGCTTGGTTATTTATTATAGTGGCGTGGGTAAAATTAAAATGGACCTGTTAATTTCTGCTTCTATATACATGTACAATGTATGTAGATGTCACATTTATTTCAAGTTTTCTGTAGGTTTTGAAATAATCAACAACTGATTATTTTGTAAAGTAATAAAATAAGTTTAAATAAATGTGTGAAATAATTACTTAATAAAGAGATTTAGACATCAGTATAAATTAAGGTAAATTACATAATACAAAATCAGGAATTTTTCTATACACTCCTGAATGTTTTTTATTTGTATTTTGAATAAAAATATAACATTATAATCCCTACCCACCCTGTATAAAGCTTTTCAACATGTATTTTAAATACAAATATATCACTATAATTTATCCCCATTGAATAAAGCTTTACAACATGTATTTTAAATAAAAATATAACACTATAATCTATCCCCATTTAATAAAGCTTCTCTACATGTATTTTAAATAAAAATATATCACTATAATCCATCCACATTGAATAAAGCTTCTCAACATGTATTTTAAATAAAAATATAACACTATAATCTATCTACATTGAATAAAGCTTCTCAACATGTATTTTAAATAAAAATATAACTCTATAATCTATCCACATTGAATAAAGCTTATCAACATGTATTTTAAATAAAAATATAACTCTATAATCTATCCCCATTGAATAAAGCTTTTTACCATGTATTTTAAATAAAAATATAACACAATAATCTATCCACATTGAATCTAGCTTTTTACCATGTATTTTAAATAAAAACAATACTTTTTAAAACCTCCTCCTTCTTCAAGCATTATATAATGGTAACTGTTGAAAGGTCCCTTAAAGTGTTTCTTGTTTATTAATAAATAACATTATTAATTAAAACCACTTTTATTTTCAATATATTTATTTCCGTTAAATTATTAATAATTAGTATAATTAAGAAAGTGAATGATTGCAATCACAACGCTTACAAATCAAAACTACATTTATACCTGTACCATGACAAGCCCAGGGCAAGACCACCTGTTTGAGATTGCCATCATTTCTATAAATTATCATAAGTTTATAAATAAACTATATAACCACATTCAACATTGGCTGTCAGTTAGGTTGTAGACTAATGTTTAGAACCAAACATAAAACATTTTAAACTATCTGCAGGTACGTTACAACTAATGTGTAATGTACAGACTGTAAATATTATTAACATTTTAAAATAATTTTGAAACCCAGTTAACACTTTCCCTTATACTGCATCACAAAGAACAGAGAAATACCTGATACCATAATTACACTTCTCTTACCTGTTGTAGTAATTTCACCTGAAATCAGGCCAGGTACACACAAAGATATTCCCAAAAGGTAAAATCCATACCACGAAACCGCCATATTTCCACAGGGTTAGTTTAAAGAGCATTCCTCGTGCGAAATTGTTGTGTAAAATCCCTACATGTTTGAAATGAAGAATATATCCAGTCACATGTCTCGTCCACCATGTCCCGCCACACAGCGTCAGCTCCGAGTGCTTAACTATGCCGGTCAAATGAGTAACGCTGACTGAGCCTAGAGCTCACCAAGCCCACTGAACAACCAACCACACAATGCAACAGCCAGTTGATAACTGCCTCCAACCACAAATAGCTTTTTCAAATATTGTCACAACTGTGTGAAGCTGTTGGATGCAAGGGACGTCTTATCTGCTGGGAGTCAGCTGCTAAAACAATGCCAAGGTGCAGACTCCGAGGTGCAGGTTTGCTATCAGTCGTGGACCAGTGCCCCTCCTAGGTAAACTGTCACACTGTTCAGTCAGCAGAGAAGAATGTCAAATTAATTGATAAGTATTTCACACCATGGAGCTGCAGTGCAGGGAGATTATTGGGAAGTCCGTGGGAGTCGAATGTAATGACATATAGCTCTAAATGTGGACTGGCATAGAATGCAACAATAAACACAGGCACACGTACCCAACATTTTCGGGGGGATTTATTTTTCAATGAGAAAATTAAGTTTATTGAAAAAAAAGGGTACTTACTATGGTATTTTAAAACAATTTATCCAGGTGAAGGGGGAAGGGATATATAGCTTTTAATGTGAACCAGAAGTAGAATATATAGCTCTCTGTGTGGACCAGAAGTAGAACACAGTTACAGGTCCCTTCGTCGAATAGAAGTAGAACATAAAGCTCTCAGCATGAACTAGAAGTAGAATATAAAGCTCTCAGCATGGACTACATGTAGAACATAGTTCTCAGTATGGACTAGATGTAGAACATTGAACTCTCAGTATGGACTAGACGTAGAAAATAGAGCTCTCAGTGTGAACTAGAAATAGAACATAGAGCTCTAAGTGAGAACTAGAAGTAGAATATAGAGCTTTCAGTGAGAAGTAGAACATAGTTCTCAGTGAGAACTAGAAGTAGAACATAGTACTCAGTGAGAACTAGAAGTAGAACATAGAGCTCTCAGTGAGAACTAGAAGTAGAACATAGAGCTTTCAGTGAGAACTAGAAATCGAACTCTCAGTATGGACTAGAAGAACATAGAGCTCTGTATGGACTAGAAGTAGACCATTTAGCTCTCAGTATGGACTAGAAGTAGAAAATAGAGCTCTCAGTGAGAACTAGAAGTAGAACATAGAGCTCTGTATGGACTAGAAGTAGAACATTTAGCTCTCAGTATGGACTAGAAGTAGAAAATAGAGCTCTCAGTGAGAACTAGAAGTAGAACATAGAGCTCTCAGTATGGACTAGAAGTAGAACATATAGCTCTCAGTATGGACTAGAAGTAGAACATATAGCTCTCAGTATGGACTAGAAGTAGAACATAGAGCTCTCAGTATGGGCTAGAAGTAGAACATAGAGCTCTCATTATGGACTAGAAGTAGAACATAGAGCTCTCAGTATGGAGTAGAAGTAGAACATAGAGCTCTCATTATGGACTAGAAGTAGAACATAGAGCTCTCGGTATGGACTTGAAGTAGAACATAGAGCTCTCAGTATGGACTAGAAGTAGAACATATAGCTCTCAGTATGGACTTGAAGTAGAACATAGAGCTCTCAGTATGGACTAGAAGTAGAACATAGAGCTCTCAGTATGGGCTAGAAGAAGAACATACAGCTCTCATTGTGGTCAGTAGAACAGAATGACATGGCTGTCAATGCAGACAGATGCATGTCTTGGTGACATGAATGATTGCACAAGTAAGTTTATCAGGTAACATATCATACAAGCCAGTTTAATTGCATTCTGTAAAAAAAGGTCATACATAATTTACTGCTTGGCTATTAACAATGCTTCCAAGTTCCCCCATGCAGGTTTTGTGTGCACACAAAGCAAATACAAAGTGATCTATCTTTTAATTGCTTCTTAAGTGGTGTTTTTCTAATGGCTACCACACAGGGATTTTGTTGCTAATGGAAGTGTTGACTTTTACAAATAATACTAAACTTCAAATCCTACCACTCTGCCAAGCTTTAGTTTGATAGCTGTATTTACATAAAGTGCTAGACATATTGATTTCATGGCAGTTAGCTACTTTAAAATAAACCTGTTAAATTACATAATGTCAGTGAAATGAAGATTAATATGTTATTGGTGACATGTTTATAGTTACAGTGAAGGAAAGCACCTGTAATAATCTCTATCAAGAGAATTATCTTTAAAAGGGTAATTTATCATAGCAAGGCATAGTGCTTACATTCAAGGTGCTATTTTCCGTTCCAACCAGTGGTCCACAACTGGTTTATCAAAAGCCGTGGTATGTGCTGTCCTGTCTATGGGA
>JAULBS010104754.1:0-15684 GCA_032355785.1 Symmetromphalus regularis
TGTTTCGGGGCATGGCAATTACTCACTGTTTGTGGGCATGGCAATTACTCAATGTTTGTGGGCATGGCAATTACTCAATGTTTGTGGGCATGACTATTACTCAATGTTTGTGGGCATGGCAATTACTCAATATTCTGAGGGCATGGCAATTACTCAATGTTTGGGGGTAAGGCAAATACAGCCTTAGGACATATCAAATGAACAACAACAAATGTATAAGTTCTTTATGAAGCATGACAGGACGTTACCCCTGGCTTATTTAAATGAGTTATACAAAGTTCTAGCAACCTTGATGGGTTGATTTGCTAATTTATATGTAAGTTATTTTTTTTGAGTTACAAGTATCCCAGCAATCATGGTTGACAGAATTGGGAATGATAAAATTTGCAATAATGAAAACTTGGACTAAAGAGGATTAGTCAATGACGTAGACACCACATTCATAACCTCTTTTAAACATTTAAGTTAAAGGTTAAAGTTGATGAACAGCTATTTATTATAATCTGTTTTATTTTTAGATAAATATGAGCTATTTTCTTAAAATATACCTTCAACAACTTATAGTTATTGGCCCATTCCACTTTGTGTTACATGTCAGACTTTAATTTTTTTCAAACTGAAATGTTATCTTAAAAATGTTTGATAATAATATTAAATGGTTGTTCTTTAAAGTAAAGTAGGAAACACTGGCTAACTTTAAAAGATTCAGATTTTATTATGTTACCTGTGTTATATCTTCATGGAATGGCCCTCCTGTTTGGATACAGCTTTCTATTAGCGACTTAAGATTAATTCAACAACATGATAAATATTGTATTTTTTGAAAAAATACTCACTTAACTTACAACTGCTGTTAAAAAAAATCTGTGTGAACTCTTTCCTATGAAAACTGGAGCTGATGAACTCACAAGTAAACTTCAGCAAACATGTATCACAGTAATACTACATTTACACATGGTTTCTTATGTCTTGATAAAAATCCAACCTCATTGATTCTATCTCATTTGTACATACATGCTTAAAGTGTAACATTGGAAACTTCTTTTTTCAAACAGCGAGATAAGAACAGGTATTTATTAAAACACAATATATGAGCAGTATTTAGCATGACATTAAAGGGAACATGGAGTTAGCACTCAACCAATGAAAAAGCAATAAAAAGCTGTTCAATGCTACCACTATAACTCACAATATTATAAGTGCTAACACAATGAGATAAATCAAGTGTGACAAAATATACTAGTCAAAACAATGTAGGGATCGATTGTGAACATGTTTGAAGTACATTACTTAATATATATCTTCAATGGATTTTTGTCTAATCTGGATTCATATGAGAAAAATAATACGAACTAATAGTTATATTCTTGACACACCAAATGTGGTTTTCTTAATGTGCATCTGTGTGGTTTAAAACAAATATGACATGTCATAAGATAATAATTAGCATACCAGCTAATCAAAGTATTTTAAACTATTTGGTGTGTACATACAATGAATACGTTTATTATACAGAATACAGTATCTCATGTGTGACAGTGTGTATGTGAATAATATAAAAACCAAACTGAACCACTTTCTGTCATTCATTGCTGACACCAAAAAAATATAACAATAGAACTAGAAATGTCTAAATCAATTTAAGTATGTGGTTTTGTTTTAAAATGTTTTATTACTGAATTTGGTGTGTCCACTGTAAAAGCTTTGGCTGTTTGGTGTGGCATCTATTTTATTAAATTTTTGGAACCAATTAAAAACAACCTTTGTTTAAACAGAATGAATAATGAATAACATTTCCACACTGTTTCAAAAATACTAGAAGTAGAATTAAATAATTTTTAAAGTGCTAGAAACAACTCTAACAATGCTTTAGGTAGCATGTCAGAAACTGGGTACAAAAAAAAGGGTGGATTTGTAACACCGAGATTCATATTTTGAAATTCTATTCAAATTTTCTGAAAAAAAAATTGTGCTAGAATAGCAACATATTTGTCATTTTGTAGCTTATTATCTCATTTTTCAAACATAACTTATGATTCATAATTTTTACCTTTATCAGGCTTAAATTGGGAGCTCAGGATTGATTTTTGTCATGGAGGATTTTTTTGAGGCAGAGCAAAATAAATGAATTCATTGTTGCTTAACTGACCACTAGGACTCTCTTGTGAGCGAGCAGATCAGTCAAATTCATGCTGTAGGTCAAAAGAAGCAATGTCGATTTTGAAAAGGATCCCATGTTTTCTCATATTTCATTCCAAATTCAGTTGATGAGGTACATGTATGCAGTATTTGTTTATCTTCAAGATCTGATGTGAATGATTGAGCTAGGTCTTAAAAGTTAAATTGAATCTGGTATGCATAATCATGATCCTTTATTTTTTGTATAAACATCAACAGGTTTATACATAATCATTAGGATGGTGGTCTGATTTATAGTTTTTATAAATTTCAATGAGATTTTCTGTTAAGTATTTTATGTGTAAGTGCATGGATGAGATATTGCAAAATCATTCATTTTGACCATGTTTTTATATTTTTCATGGTAATTTTATGATATGCAACCTTTAACAATTTATGCAATGATTTAAGCTAATAAAACAAAATATCATTACTAATTCCAATTTCATTCATAAAACATTCCAATTTCATTCATAAAACATTCTGTTACTGTGGTTGCAGTAATAATATGATTTCAAGAGACAGTAAATACTTTCCTCAGAAGAAATTCTCTAGACAGCCAGAAGACTTGTATTAGAGGAACATCTGATCAAGACATCAGACACCAGTTGTCTTCCCTCAACAATGATCTCCTTGGGAATTTTGATGTTGAACGTAACAGCTGGGTTTTTGCTTCCCATTCATGAGCTAGTTAGACGATAAGATTAAAGTCTCAACTGATTGAAACATAGCCAAAGGATCATCACAATGATCAACAATTCTCTTTCCCTCTCATTTTTGTCTGCATAATTATTTACATATTAAAATGACATTTTTAACACAAAAATGATGTGAAACTGACTAAAGATTTCTGAAGGAATTTAGTCATAGACTAACTATACATGTACTTTAAAAATTTAGTAAACTGAGTATAGCTGAAAGGCATGCCAATGATGGTCATGTCTAGGTTTAGCAGTCTAGTCTTATTATTAGTTTTTCATGCTGCAACCACACTGATGGTCAAATTCTTGTGTAGAGGTTCAGATGAAAGATTTGCTAAGTCAACATTGCAGGCCTGAGAATGAGGAATAAATCATGCAACCGAGAAATAGGTTAGCAAAACTCAGGTAACTTGTTTTTGTCTTAGATAACCTTTTGTTTATTGTATGGCAGTAGGTGGATTGTTGTTTGGGTCTTTTTTTTTAAACCAATGTTAAAAACATATTTTTTGTTTGCCTCATTTGGGTTTGAGATAAAACTCCTTGCAGTCTTAACAACCATTTGCCACCTATTCTCAGGTCTACATCAGAGTTCTTCTCAAAATAAGCAATTATGTCTCCGACTCATGGGATTGCCAGACAGCATAACTGGTATTACAAGGAAAGCAAAGTGTTGCTTCTTGTATTACCACAGAGCCAAACTATTTCTATTAGACCTACCATTTTGTCACAACACTAGAAGGGTAGAGGTTGGTTCTTATTTCACTTGAAAATATCACTGTTTTATCAGACACTGCCATCCTGCTACAATATTGGAAGTAATTATTATTTGAAGCATATTTTCATATCCCAATATGGCAAATTCACTTCTGTTAGCATTTATAATTAACAAAACTTAATACATGCAACAGAATGTTTCAAAACATGCATCACAGTTGTCTGCTACATGTATATAAACTTCTTTTTAACAAGCAAATATTTTACTAGCAAACCATAATTATTTAATTAAAACTGTGATCCATTATGCTTGTTTTGCACCTTGATCAAATGTCTGACACTACTAACAGTTTAAATAATGGTCAAATTTGTCTGAGCGTAAACTTTTATCACCCTACCAATTATGTCATTATCTTTTTTACAGTGCTATCAAAAGTTCTTTAATGAAATATATTGTAAGTAAAATAAAAACCCTAAATAGTTTTAAATTTACACATCACAGTGTTCCTTAAATTGTGGATTGCCACAGAAATGTAGTATATTGTAAATATCTGATGAAAACAAAGTGATTCAAATGTGTGGATTTCTTTAAAAAATAGAAGTGACTATGCAAGAAAAATTAACTTGATTCAGTACACCTTTACAAAGAAATGTAGTATGTATTCTATATATTGTTTTGAATAGTATTATAGGAATATTATGAATCTGATGTAATGTAGGGCATTTTGTTTAGGCATAGATTGATTATATAATATTAATAACTTTAATTCAATATACATTTACAAAGATATGTTCCATATATTGTTTTGAATAGTATTATAGGATGAATATTAAAAATCTCTGACATAAAAAGTGATTCACATGTGTGGCTTTCTTTTAAGCAGAAACTGATTATATAATATTAATAACTTTGATTCAGTATACATTTACAAAGACATTAAGTATATGTTCCACATATTGTTTTGAATAGTATAGATAGCTGGAATATTGTAAATCTCTTATGCAAATAAAGTAATTTAAATGTGTGGCTTTCTTTTTAGACATAGGCTGGGTTATGTAAGGAAAACGTAACTTGACCCACAATACTTCTTCAAAGCGGTAACTATTGTGCAGGAAATCGTGTCGAGCATAATGTACTAAACAGCAAGGAAATAAATATTTGGATATCCTACCATACTGCTGATCACCAGCTATTAGGTGACAAATATTGTGTAATACTAATACAAACACATGATACAGTTTAGAATTTTTTTTATATGCAGTGTTTCACCATTTATAATTTTAAACATCTACACAAAATAGTTAACAATATGTAGAATGTTTCCCCATTATAATTTTATTTGTTAATGCAAAAAATTTCATAGCATAAATTGAAAAGAAAATTGTGATGACTTATCTTAAGCAGACACTAACAAATCATTTTAATAGATTATACCTCACTTTTTTTGTCAGACACTGTTACACTAGAGATATATTATGTGAGTAGGATTTAAAAAATATATATTAAAGAATTAAATGTATATTATATTTATAATATTCCTTGTTTGAATATAAAAGTAATTATAAGCCTGAAGTTTACATACAAACCCATACAATAAAGAATTAATTTTGGCAAAACCAATATTGCACCAACACTTCCTGCTTGCTTGGGGAAACCTTTGTAAAGGACAAATCAAATATGTATGGACATAAGCAAAACAAAATCATGCCTCACACAGTACTCTAAGAATGGTAAGGGCACACATTTGTCATGCATGGGTGCTTTGCTTTCATATTTTGCAAAGTATCAATTTCTAATGGTGATTGGAAGTATGTAAAGAACTGGCAATATTGTTCTGTCTAGGCTTTGCTTATATTAACTTGAAATATTTATATGCCTATATAAATCTACGTATGCCATCCTTAATGCTTGTCACCTATGAATAGTGCAGAAAGAATGGGCATAATCCAGTCTAACAAACTGCTACTTACTGGAACAGGTAGATTGTCACAAGTAATTTACAGTGTTAGCTTAACCCAACTTGTTCACAGTGTCATACAATTATTGGCTGGACACAAAGTCCTTGGCACTTGGACAAGTGTGTAAACACTGGTATACAGATTAAGAGTAAACACTGGTATTATGGATGTGGCAGCAATAAAAGTTGTGGTGACAAAAAATCACAGTGTTTCAGCTCATTTCACATCAATGTCCAACATTATTGATTACGTTCACCATTCCATCATAAGAATGGTTGTAATGTTAGACAAGCAGAAAATCATTTCACCAGTCTAGTTAGAAATTACACTCCATCAATTATAAACATCAGCAAAGAAGTTTCATGCAGTTTAAAATAAAGAGATATAAATAATTCAAGTACCATATCAAAAGCAAATTATGTTTTAGTAAATTTGCTTTTTGACACAAAACAAAATGTAAGCAATCATTTGGTAATCTTTTAATAATTAAATTACATACTCAATGAATAAAAAATTAAAAAAGATTAGTCTCAGTTAAAAATAAACCAATAAATAATTAAAATAGAATATCAAATGCTAAATATATTTTAAAAGGTAGTTAATAATAATATGGTATGGAAACATACAAAGTGACTGGCCAGGTCGGAATGTGAAAATTCTGGGCTTCAATCATGCTGGGATTTGAAACTCCGAAATACTTTTTAAAATTTGAAAGAATTTACACTTTGGCAAAAACAACTGTAGATTTGTTTTTATTTGTTGCACCATGCAGCGATGGGGCTTTTCATTAGCCTGCCTAACTGAACTAAGTATGTAACCAATTTTACTCACAACTTCATCTTCCACTAAGTACCATTTGCAAGTGCACATGGTCTATCTACTTTAAGACAATGATCTTTTTGTTTAGGTGTCACCCGTTTTCATTTGCACTTTAAATTTAGCACATTGATACTATGATAGTCAGGACACCATAAAAAATAATAATTGAAGAGCACTTTAAAAAAAACTTGCTTTTTAAATGAAAGTGATGTCAAATTGTGAAAACAATGTGTTTCAATTTTCACTGCATTCATAAAACAACAGGCCCTAAGTGGCAAAACCAAGAATTCTGCCTGTATACCAGTGTTGTACAAGGGCTGTTTAATAGTGTTCCAGTGAGTAGCAATATATCAAACACAGTTATTCAGTTATCTCCAAATATTCAAATGCTGGACTCAGAGAGTTTTGTAAAAATTAAATTAGCTAAACAGGTCAACAGCAAAGGATAGCTCCCAAGGTCTGGCTTGAGCCAAACAAGTAAATGAAAACATTATGTCTAAAACAAAAATAAATTGCTTCATTTACAAACTGGAACAATACAGAAATAAAAAAAAATTAAAAAGTTATATGCTCTAGTCATGTTCAGCATACTAATTAGATCAATTAACATGTGTTACACCACAAAAATAGCCACATTAGGTTTCATACAGGATACGTGTAGGTGTTTACCTAATAATTATCCCCAAGGTTGTTGTCAATGAGTATTGTTAACCGATATATGTCAACATTTCTTTGATAGCTTAACCAGCTAATAATGTGGAAATGTATTAATCTGGATAATGTTTAAAATGAGAAAAACCATTCTGCCTAAATTAACAATTCAGTTCATTATATAATAGAAAGATATCAATAATATTGTGTCATTAGAAGCAGGTACAGATCTAGGAATTTCGAAACAGGCAGGTTGAGAAATATTGATATTAAATTAAATACTAAAAGAAATGGGTTCAAAATAAGTTAAAATCCAATTCAAATATAATAAAATATATAATATTATTGGGCAAAGAAGGGGTTTGATCCATAAGACTCCAGCTAGATCTGTCAATGAAAACAACATTAAAAAAACCTAAATCTTCTTCCAGATGTTAATTTGAAAACAAAATTTATTTCATCGAGAATGAAAAGGAAATGTTTGTTTATTGACATACAGTCATTAGCGACTCATGCCACAAAGACTACTCTTTCATATTAGCAGGAAGGAATATTTTATATGCACTTTCCCAAACAGGACAGCACATACCATGGCCTTATATGAACCAACTGAGAATCACTGTTTGGTGCAAGTAGTATACCTACCCACTGAGCCTTATGAAACACTCACTCTGAGTTGGAGCCAGTACTGAGATTAAAAATCCAATGCCTCAACTGAGATTCGATCCTAGTGCCTTTAAGCCATGAGTCTCACAGCTTGAGCACTCTCACTAGGGCCACTTTTAATCTATAGTGGAAGACATGATAAGAAATTACTTTATAAACATATATTAACGTATATAGTGCAGGGATAGAAACTTAACACTCGCCCCCTTGCCCAAGGCGAGTAAAAATTGCTGGGGGTGAGTAAATCCTTACTGACGCTAGTCCCCCAGGCTCGTAGATATTTTTTCAAATAGGTCCTCAGTTGGGTGGGTTTTATTATTTTAGTTTTTTTGTTAAAGGTGATTTGTCAATCATAGCTTTAAAGAAACCAAATATTTAAAAACAAAAACAGAATTTTTTTTATTTTGATTCCAAAATCATTTATTATTGTAATACAATCAAACCTATATTATATGTCACCTTCTAAGTGAGTTTCTTAAAATAAAAAATAAAAAAATAAATAAAATAAACTTAGTAGCACAATACAAGTTATCTTCTCAACATCAGCTACATCTGTAATTCGCATTATGGAGTACTTTGCTGAAATAGGTAAGTGATGATTTGATACAAACAAATGCATTCATGTGGTTGAAACATGAAGATAATTCGAAAGTTGAACTATCTGTGATGAGGTGTGCAATAAAAAAAAACGCACTTTATTCTTTAAAACTAATATTTATTTATTTCAATATTAAATTTTATAAATTAGAATTTTTCAAATTTAGTAAATAAGATTATATATGTTTTTATTTTTGTTTTAGGTTTATCACATTAAAAACCGCAACAGTAGCTATATAATTTATATACATACTGCTGCTTGTAAATCAGTATAGCAGGGGGAAGGGAAGTAATTCTGCAGTCAGGAAGCTAAGGGTTAAAGTATAATGGACATTATTGTTGGTTAAGTTACTTATTTTCGTGTTTACTGTGAAATACTTTATTTTCGAAGCTTGTACTTTTCACACAAAATAAACTGCTATGTTCACAGATCTGTATTTTGTATAGAAAAAGGTAAAAACATGCAATTTTCCAACAAATACAATGTACCACATGAGTTTCACCAAACACCATTAGACTTGCACACACTATCAGGAATTTTGAAATAACATTCGTTAGTCCTAAGCAGACTTAAGAGTTGGTAAGAGTTAAAATGGATAAAAATGAAAAAGGCATTGGTGGATGAAAATAGTGATAACGTATTTAAGGTTGACATTAGGATCAGTGTGAAACCAATTCATGCTCAATGAGTTATTGAGATGTGTGATATTGTGTCAAAGGAGAAAGACTTGATTCCGAATGAATTTCGCAAAGCAGGTATTCTGGAAGATGAACACTAGATGTGGTTCTGGTTGTTGCAACTACATGACATATGTCAGATGGACATTAGTTTTTAATACCAAATGGACTTGTTTTCTATTCATTACATGTAACTTGTAAGTATGTATGCCTTACTTTTTACTGTAATAAAATTGTAAACAGATCATGGTTTGTTGTTGCTGTTAAAGTTTTGACTTAAAGATAAACGATTTAAGACTTGAGAAACTTTACTTTTATACAATATATAGGTTAAATTACAATAATAATAATAAATACCATATTTAAATAAGGTAATGATATGTACATGAATTTAAGTACTAGCCCTTTGTTGTGTTTATGTAAATACAAAGTACTGTGCTTCAAATAGTAATATGGACAATTCAAATTGATAACTTATTAATATACTGATAAGCAAAAACAAATGCGTATAAAATATACCACGAAAATGGCAAACATGCTGATAGTGCTGCGAATTTGGCTGTAAATACCATACTGTATATTTAGCACTATGTTTCATGTGATAAGCGACATTTCTTACTAACGTGGATTTCAGTTTTGTTTGTTTTTACAAAGATTATATGTGATTATTCAACAATAATTGTGAATTATATGCTTTGTTAATCTGAATGGGAACTTGTGGGTACTATCAATAAAGACTATTTGTCTTTGAATCATGCACGTGTGTTCAATTGATAACATGTCTTATTGGAAATACATATAAGACATGAATAGTTTGCTGAGAATGTCTTAAGTGTATTTATGAAACTGTAACTGAAAGGAGTTTAGTCATTGTTGTTATTTTTAGTCTTTTTCTTTTTATTACTGGGGGACACAGTCACGAAAATAATTCTTCACAAAAATGTAAAATCAAAGGTTGATCGCGAATTATTTTTGCTGCAAAAATATTTGCATATACGGTATATTTATAACAGCAGTGGTTGAAATAATGTTTAAAGGTCTGGGGTCCAATTGCCTGAATTGTCCCCAGGATGAGTAAAGTTAGGAACTACATATGATTATTGTATTGTATGATTAGTAACACCCTCAGCACAAAACATACATTGGCTTTTGGGGATACATATCATATAGATCAATAAATGTCTAAGCAAGAACTTATATAAAAATTCACCAACAAAATTAATCTTTTAAGTATATTCAAATAAATATGTTCAGGTTTAATAATTATTTTCTCGTGTTTACTTCAAACTGTGCTAAGAAAAAATCCATGGCTTACCTGATAGTACGAAAACATGAACATAAGATGATTTGAACACCTTAGTGTGCATTCTCCTACAGGTACGGTAATCCAATCAGGCTGTTATTGAGGTAAAATTCAGGTTAAACAGGTGGATTTCACTGTTTATCACATTGTCAATTTACACTGATAGGAGTAATAGATGTAACCATTGCACGAGAGATAAGAACAGAGAAACCATTTCAAACTGGTAAAAACAGGTGAGTTTCTGATTTTATCACTTTTTCATTGTCGAAAGTACATTAGTAAAACCCAGTAAATGATGTAATATTTTCATCAGAGAAGTTGGACACACAGAAACCATTTGAAACATGTTAAAGACACCATTTAACTGTTGATTGCCCAAATCACAGGTGGTATGAAATCACTGGAAATACATCAATTGAAAATATATCCACAAGTAAAACAGATAAAAGCATGAGATGGTCACATAGTCCTTTTGAAATCTATAAATTTCTGCAATTTTTCTTATTACAGATTGTTATAAGCAGTAAACATTGAAATAAAATGAATAAATCCACTGGAATCATGCATGTGAAGATATCAACAGGAAAACAACCAGGGTCA
This sequence comes from Symmetromphalus regularis, assembly GCA_032355785.1. Taxonomy (NCBI): domain Eukaryota; kingdom Metazoa; phylum Mollusca; class Gastropoda; order Neomphalida; family Neomphalidae; genus Symmetromphalus; species Symmetromphalus regularis. Next base: position 10,867 of record JAULBS010104754.1, read on the forward strand.
CAAATTTCCATAATTTGACATGATTCTGCCATCTATAACTGCATATGATTATGAACATGCATGTTTTCAAATGTCCCTATACATGCAGAACAATCAGAGTCCTTAAATACGAGGTCAAAATATTACTGCCTTTGGCAAAACAAAGTGATATCATTCATTATAATTTTCTTCAGTTTGACTTCAATGTGACCCTGATTGTTTTTTCTTTGACAGGTAAAATGTAAATTGCAAAGAAATTAGTTTAAATCTACTACAGGTAAGATACAAGTGTCTGTCACATTACAGGTGATAAAAGCAGCAAATGATGAAATGAACTGAAGTATCTACTGGAAATACATGTATAATCACAGGTAAACTGCTGATGAAACCAAGAGTTAATTAATCATTACTCAAGAGACCAAATGATTGTCAGAAAGCATGTGAAAACCAGTTTGTGCCAATTCCTTACAAAAACAGGTGAACAGGTAAAGTTCAGAGTACTGTTACAGTATGCACTGACATAGAAACTGACAGAAATTTCAGGTGTGTTAATTGCTCAAATCACAGGTGTTTGAGACTCGGTGGTCCAGAGGTAAAATGTTGGACTCTCAAGCAGATGACAGTGGTTCAAAACCCATTGGAGTCTGGCTCACACTTGACTACATGTCAAAATTACCAAATGTTCGACATCCAATAGCCAATAATTAATAAACCAATGTGCTCCAGAGGTGTTAAACAAAACACCAAATCACAGGTGTTAAATGTGACAGACGATGAAACAAAGCAAACTGTTCAGCAGAAATATGATCAATTCACGTCAAACATAACAAAGTAAAACAAACACCGGACAACTCAATACTCCTGCTTCCTAACTGTGCATAATTCATTTACTCTGCTAAATCCGCACACCAACAGTAGCCAGGCATGTTATAAATATTTCATAGAGAAATACTCAAACAAAACAAACAACAAGTTACTCTAATTACACGAGTCAGAGAAACTTTCTTAAGAAGACCTTCATTTTTAAGGGCAATGAGAGGAAACACTACCTTCTAAGGACAGTGAAATACTGATCTCCTAAGTTTCTATTTGGTATGGTCGAGGTGGGCAGAGCTGTTACTGACTCCCAAAAAGTGTCTTTTGAAGCATGGAATTCGGACAGTGACTCATGTTTTGAATTTTCACTTAAAATCGTTTTATGTGACTCCCAGGATTTCACCAAAATTCTCAATTGACTCCCAGTGGAGAAAGTCCAGTGAGAGCCCTGGCTGGGGGGGTGCCAGACATACATGTGGGCTATATTTCATCAAATAGCAGCAAGTGGTATTTTATATATAAACAGTAAAGTTTGTCTTATTTAATGACGCCCTTAGAGCACATTGATTTTTATCTTATCATCGGCTATTGGATGTCAATCTTATGGTCATTCTGACATATGTATTTAGAGGAAACTTGCTGCTGCCACATAGGCTACTCTTTCCAATAAGCAGCAAGGGGTCTTTTATATGAACCATCCCACAGACAGGACAGCACATACCACAGCCTTTGATAAACCAGTTGGGGACCACTGGTTGGAACGGAAAATAGCCCAAACTGCAAATGGGTCCACTGGGGAATCTTTACAATACAGACTTAGTGGTCCAGTGGTAGGTCATTGGATTCTCAAGCTGAAGACAGTGGTTCAAAACTCATCAGAGGCTGGCTCACACTTACACGTCAAAATTTACAAATGTTTGACATTCAACAGCCAATGATTAATAAATTAATATGGTCTTGTGACATCTTTAACAAAAAAATTATTTTAAAAATAATACTTAAAAGTTATTATAAATGTATATTGAATTCCCCTTCCCTCATAAATGACCTTTCCACTTCTAAATATTTGGTCCCATTAAGATAATTTATAGTATTTCCCAGAGTAATCAAAATACCTAGAGAAATACTGAAAAGATACAGAAACATTTTCATCAAATCAGTGATGGGTCAAAAGTGAATGTTTTATAAAGGAAAACTCAGCTGGTTCTAAAGTGTATTTACTAATCAAGGATACGAAGGAAAAGCAATGGTGAAACTGACAGAGACATCTAAACATTGCAATTTAAGTATACTATATGTCTGTACCACTAGCAATTCACAATAATTTGTACTCAATGATGACCATTTCAGTGTCATAGCCAGATTTTCTAAAGAGAAAATCCAAATTTTAGCCACTTTCAAAAAAGAGTTGGCAAATTGAAAATGAAATACTAACAAATAATAGAATCCTCAGATGCTATTTATTTATTTATTTAACAACCCCCAGCACAAAAGTAATTCAAAAGAAAACTGAGAAAATTAAAAGAAATTTCTGCTGGCTCCTATGCAGCTATGGTCCTACATTCTAATGTTTATCTATACCAGCGAAAACTACAAATTCTGTTTGTGCCAAAAACTACTACACTCTGTGTTTTATCTAAATCACTAATAAACTATACATTCTACGTTCATACCAGGTAGAGAACACCTCTACATTTGTATTATTCTGTGTATATTCTACAGTTTCTGATAAACAAAATGTAATCAACAAATTATACTTATTAAGAAGTTTGCTCATGCAGTAACCAAAAAAAACACACTAAATGTCAAAATTTTGTCTACATCTGCATCAAGAACAAATATTCAAAATATAGAGTTTATCTTTCAAAAACCAAACATTTCATTATTTCTAAAACATTTTAATTTGTTTTTCACCTAAAGTTTATCTTTCAAAAACCAACCATTTTCCTTTACTTTTATAAAACCACCAATTATTTTCTAAATTCTAAAATTGTTTAGTTTTGTTTTACATGTACAAAAAATAAGTTACATTCTACTTAAAACCAATAGAGAATTTCACAAACTCCATGGTTTTTCCCCACAAGTTATTTAATAACACAAATACAAAAAGTATTCTTTAGACATCAGCTGATATTGCCGTTATATATTTCTGCCAGTTATTTTAAGACTAGCGAACACCGTGAATTGTTCAACCAAGCTAAAATCTAACTCAAATTACCTCTTTGCAATCATAAATAAATTCATTTACTTTAACCACCTTTAAGTGCTATAAACATGTAACTTGTTTGTTAGTGTCATTGTTAAATATATGTGAACAAACTAAATAAATTAGGTGAGTTATTGTTTAATAGTTTCTAAAATATTGTACAAATATTTTAAATAAAAGCTCCAGTTTAATATGTGCAGTGTGCTAAGTGTTAATGTCTAATAGAAAGGCATTGTTAAGTTTTTGTTTTGTGTACAGTAGGTTATGTTCATATCATGTACGAAGCATTACAATCACCCAGTCAGTATTAACTTTTTGCACTTCCTTTAACATCAGTTAAATTACCAAATTTATATTGTAAATTAAAAATAATATAATAATTTTTAATTTTTTTTTAACTATTTACAAATAACAATTTATTAAAGCTTTCAGAAAACACTGAATGCCATATCCATGATGAAACAACTTTTGTGCCAGAATAACAGGGTTTTTAAAAATGCTCTAAACTATCTCGCAAAATTCAATATCGGGCACCTACAGAAGTTTATTTTAAACAAAAAATGTCACCATTTAATCTGTGAACATAATATTGAAATCTTAACATCAGGGAACACAAAATACATAACACGATGCAGCTGAACATCCTATTCTTGTACTACAACAACTACGTGAAATGTTAACTCAATCGTGAATCAATATGCAGAAAAGTGAACAAACACAGAGCTGAAACGTAATACAAACACACCATCATGTCGGTTAGTTCATGATAATGTGCTCTAGTCATGCTAAGCTTTTCAAAGCAGGTGCTCGCAGTGTAGACGTGTGAATTGTTTCTTATCATAGTGGGGAAAATCTTAGTATTTTTATTGTATGGTAATAATAATGCACATACACTTAAAAAACATTAAAGGGATTACCATCACAGGACATGTTCATGAAAGAGGGTATAAATTAATATTTGAAAACCATCCTCCACTCAATATTTTACTTCTTGGCAAATTATATCTTGGAAGGACTATTTACAGGAAAACCTACATTTTCAGCCAACAAGTATGTAAAACTATACTGAGCTGGTTAGAAATAATACTATCTGATAGCCTGACAAACATACCATAGGCACAGCTATTACGAAAGCATTTATGTAACTTAATAAAACATGTATCTGACAACTTATTTAAAAAATAACATAAACACTGGTCTTTTCTGTTTTGAAAATTCTAATTTGCTTCATATAGACCTTTTGACTGTGGAGATATATTTTACATGTACAGAAAATAACAAATATAGGTCAATAGGTTAGGTAATCTTTGAAATTTGTTTAACTGAACTCTAGATCCCATTATTATAAATGAACCCTATTGGTGTAAAGATTAAACTGTAAGACTCACAGCTGGTAGTTACTGGGATCAAATCTCAGTCAGCCCAGAGTCAGGCACTTAAACCAACCAGTGGTCTATAACTGGTTTATCAAAGGTCATGGTATGTGCTCTCCTGTCTGTAGTAAAGTATGAGTACATATAAAAGATCACTTGCTATATAGTGGTAGTGGGTTTCCTTTGAAGACCATGTGTTTCAAAACACTGTATGTTTCACACCTGATAGCTGCTGAATAAACAGTGTTGAGGTGTCATTGAATAACCTATACTTTCCATTTTCATAAATCTTCTGATGTATGTATTTAGAAGAAACCTGCTGCTGCTTCCACATAGGTTACTCTTTTCTGATAATCAGCAAGGGGTCTTTTATATGCACGGTCCCACAAACAGGACAGCACATACCACAGCCTTTGATGAACCAGTTGTGGATCACTGGTTGGA
>JAULBS010104765.1:0-15684 GCA_032355785.1 Symmetromphalus regularis
CCCAACGGCTATTATATGAAGTTTCCATGTGACAACTCTTTCCTTGGTCAGTACGTGAAGATCTTGAAATATGACGAGAAACAAGTCACTAAGCTTTCTCTCTGTGAAGTGGAGGTGTATGAGGCTGTAACATGAAGCAGTTAATAGACACAAGGTCCTCTAGTGGGATTTTCTTTTCTTTCTTTTTTGTTTGTTGTTGTTGTTTTTTTGTTGTTTTTTATTGTGTTTTTTTTAAAGCAAACATTTGTGGGATTATTGGTACCAAATTATTACACGTATTATTAAAGTTAATCAACGAGTCGGTACCAATCCAAGTTCGTTGTTGTATCTATTTATTCGTTATAAACATAATCAAGAATTTCACGTATACTTACGTAAATAATAACTCTTAATGTTGTGTAACACATTCTTTTTATTATTATTATCCGTCGAACATAAACATCTTGAAAGAGAAATAAAAAATTGATTTTATTTTTCAAAGTTTTGTTTTACCTCAGACATTACTTAAGCAAAGACATTGTTTTTATAAAAAATAATAAAACAACAAATGTAATATTTATCTATAATAAATCAGTGTCCTCTAGTGATGTCGTTAAACAAAACAAACTAAAAAAAAACAGCAATAAGGAGTCTTTTATGAGCACTTTTCCACAATATATTTTCTGTTACACTTGTGGATCACTGAATGATACGAAAAACAGCCCAAAAGGGTCCACTAAAGAGAATAGATCTGATGATCTATCCCATTCCAGGCAGTCTATTTCTGAGTTACGTTACGCTCCTCCAGGAACTTAAATACCATTATGCATGGATAATAATACGTTACGTCAGGCTTCTTGAGTAACTTAGATACCATGATGCATGGATAATAATACATCACGTCAGGATTCCTTCAGCAACGGATACCATAATGCATGGATGATAATACGTGACGTCATGCTCCTTGAGCAACTTAGATACCATAATACATGGCTGATAATACGTGACGTCAGGCTCCTTGAGTAACAGATACCATAATGCATGGATGATAATACGTTACGTCAGACTCCTCGAGCAACAGATACTATAATGCATGACTGATAATAAGTTACGTCAGGCTCTTAGAAACCACAAAGCATGGCGGATAATGTGTGACGTTAGAGTCCTTGTGCAACTTAGATACCATTATGCACGGATGATAATACATGACTTCAGGCTCCTTCAATAACTTAGATACCATTATGCGTGGATGATAAAATATAAACGCACATGAACAGTTACGTATTCATTTTATTAAAGCTATGTTTACAGTGAAAATTAAAGATATTCTATCACTTGAATATCACGTCACATGCAATGACACTTGTCAGTAATATTTTTTTATGAAGATCAGCGTAAATTTGTGAAACGATTTTATACATCAGTACACAAATAACAATATTATTACTTTTAAAATGAACGAGATGGAACTAAGCATAAATACTGGAGAACGGACGGCCAAAGGGACAGATAAACACACATGAATATAATTATAGTCACAAAGATGTGCTCGGATTCTTCATTTTTTAACTATTGATATGTAACACAAGCATAAATGTTTCGGTGACACGGACACATATTGCGCATGTAAATTTCTTCACCGCGCACTTCCGTACACCTGCACTTCACAAAGAGAAACCGTGCTGAACTCTTTATCGTCATATTTCACTTACAAACCACGGACATAACTGATACACGAAACCATATGGAACAACTGTGTCCTGGTGATAACGTATTTGTGGAGGACCATCTGTAGGAGTAAAGAGGACTTGGATTGTGAAGTTTTTAAGTTGTCCTAGAAACACAATAATAAAACCATAATTAGTATCATTTATATAAACCCCTCTAGACATACAATACGGAAACAATAATAAGTGTAATTTATATAAAACACCTCTAGAAATACAATAAGAAAACCATAATAAGTGTAATGTATATAAAACACCTCTAGAAATACAATAAGAAAACCATAATAAGAGTAATGTATATAAAACACCTCTAGAAATACAATAAGAAAACCATAATAAGTATAATTTATATAAAACACCTCTAGAAACACAATAAGAAAACCATAATAAATATTATTTATACAAAACACCTCAAAAATACAAACAGAAAACCATAATAAGTATATTTTTAATTATATAAACACCTCTTGAAATACAATAAGAAAACCATAAATATTCTAACAGTGGTGTACCTTTAATTAATATGCATTACATCTAGATGACATTTACTAAATGATTTAGGAATGAAAAGAAATTGAGATATATTGAGCACAATATGACTGCTGATACCTAAGTACCATGCATTGTCTCCTAAATCGCACGTACGCACCAGAAAAATAACATGGTAAATATGCGATATTTTGTTACTTCATATGTCTAAGAAAAACGGCTGACATTTGTTCAAGCTTGTTGACAGTGGTAACTGTTTGTATATGCTTCATTCTCATTCATCGAACATGTATTCAATGGGGTTAAAATTTGGTGAATATGCTGGACAGTGTCACTGTTCATACTCGAGTAATTGTAATTGGTATAGTGTTTGTTTGTAAACTGTTATGTGGGTAACGGTAAAACATTACGTTAAGTCAACATTAACACTTTAGAAAAGAAACATCTGAAAATTGATATTATGCTCAATTTAAGTTAATTATCGCATCTTCAATTGTTAACTTAATTCGTTAAAAATGTGTTGTTTTATAACATGGATACTTTATCTTCTAAATGAGTGAAACGCACTTATTAACTACGTATTTCATATTTTACAGACCAAAAACCTATTTTCAAGTTTCATCAGTTGACCACGAGACATTTGAATCAAATGAAAAATAAAATATTCCAGTAAACGTTTGAATTGGTAGGGGTAAATGCTGATATGTTTTCCAATATATACCTCAAAAGGCTAGAGTGAAAATATCATTGTTCAAAATTTGCACAGTTACTTTTTCCTGTTAGTATATAATATATATAACACCTCAAAAACAGAATAATACAACCATAATAAGGATAAGTTACACACACACATACACACACACACACACACACTCACACACCACACACACGCACACGCACACACACGCATACATATCAATATATAACGAAACAAAAAAGTCTACATATTGTTAACAATATTACTATTATTATACCCAGTAAAGTCACAACACTTAATAAACAACTTTAAAATAGCAAATAGTCATTCGGGGCTCAGGTAAACTTAGTGATCCCTAAATCATGTCAGGTCCTCCGACTTAACGTTAAGACTGACTTTTGTTAATGCGACAAGAAGGTTAATGGCCACAGACTAGAGTGACCTCCCCATGGTTTTCCATAATAAGGAAACATATGCGAGAGGAAATGTAATTTCACTGTTGTATCTTGCTTCATTTGTAAACTGCTCTATATTCTGAATTGAGTACTGACAGAAAAGTGGATGCAATTTGTGTATTATAATATGTTGTGTATTTTGTCAACATTGGATGCTGCATTCTGGCCATAACAGACCCTGGAAGTGTGATGACATTATTTTATGTAAAATGCACTGAAATTGGTTATATTTGGCTGTTTACCCCACGTGTGTTTGTTTACATCAAGATTGTGAATAAACGAACTGGACAAGGGGGTACAGTCCCCACTGCAAGGTAAAGTTTCTTGTTTAATGTCAATGGCCTAGTGAGTTTAATGTAGGTGCCCTAGCCATTGGACCTATATAAAAGAACATAGCAACATCAGTTGTGGTCTGAGGCCTAATCATAGCATTGTAACACTATTACCACTGAAGGCCAGTCTAAACATCGGGTTAAAGGTAAATAATATACCTGAAGACACGCGATGGGTCTTCTATCACACATTTTGTAAAGACCTTTCTTTCTATCATGTTGAAATGTTACATGTTAAGTTGATGAAAAGTGTGAATAATGTTTTCAGTATGGTATATCTGAACAATTTTGATACATTAGTATCATTATTTATACTCAGCCCAGCATATTCTCCAGATCTGAATATCTCCTAGGTATAGATAGACGAAACACTATGTACATACTGGAAAGGCCAGTTGACAGTTGATTTTATAGTCCATGGGCTAAGGAGGGTCCCCATGCACCCCTTATGATCCTTTATGAGTGGTACCATTTTGTTCAGAGACCTCTCAAGAATGATATTAGCGATGTTACAAGTAAAAAGTTGGGTCTCACTATTTTTCCGCCATTTTTCAAAATGGCTGCCAACCCCAAATTTATAGTCAACAATATCTCAGGTACTAGTTGATGTAGGATCATGATCTTGGTATCTAATCCCATGTTTTCATGTTCAAGAAATTATATGAACGCATTCCTGAGCTCAATATATCATATATATATATCGGGGTTTACAATGAATACTTCTTTGACCAGTATCTCCTGTTTTAAATACACCATCCACCAAGGGTATCGATCGGTACCACTGTTAGTGTGTGTACACGATCTAGCATTTTAGAAACATCTACTTTATACAACATACATGCATGTTCCAAATAATGTAACACAGGTCAAGGCTTATTTGCAGATGCTGTTTATGGATTACCATGGATTACAAAATTAATAGAAGTAATCCACTGATATTAAAACGTCAGAATTAAAAAAATTAGAATAAAATAAATTTTATTTACATGGAAACATGATGTCATTGTTATGACGTTAAAGATTAAAAGCTTAACAAGAAATATATGCAACCTAAAACTTGCGACTTATAATCATTAACAGGATATGAAAATATTGCAAATCTGAAATACCTAAAACCTCTATCACCGTAGCATTCTATATAACGAGTGTCTGTGTTGACCACGTCAGCGTTGGTGTCCTGTAAAGGTTGGATACCGAGTCTGGAAACTCAACTACAATATATCACTCTAAAGGTAAGTTGCTACAACCTAACTTTAAAATATGTTTCACGAGGAATGCCACAATATTTCAGACCGATATCTATTAATATCTATTTTGGAATTTTGTAATTACCTTACAATAATGTGTAAAGCCATAAAACTTGCGCAAGCTTCACAGTTAAAACTAAATAATAATAATAATGAAATAATAATAATAATTAAAAAAATAAATAATAAAGACTTGATGATAATAGTCTATTAAAACAATCATTATTCTTCAAACGATTTTGGTTTGTTTGTTTATTTATTTATTGTTTTAGAATGTTTTCGTTTTTTTATTTTTGTTTTGGTTTGGTAACTTTTAAACTAAAAATGAATGAAATGACATTCCTCATAAAATATTAGAAATTGTTAAAGAGAGCCAGCCTTGCGTTCTGTATTGCTATCCATCACGGCCTCCAATTATCAATTTCACTGCTTCCAAACGTTCTTATTTATAAAGCATAAACCTAGTTTGGCGAGCGCCTGAACGCATTGATAGTACAGCATACATTATTGTTGTTTTCAAAACAATGTAGTTGACTGTATGGTGTATTTCTAAAAATGAGAAATTATGATGAAACTTGTTATAGCTACATAGCTCAAAGCATGACTCAAAGCTTGTGTCAGTGTATTTAAAGCTTCAAAGCACAAACCCCTGCAATTAAGAAAATGTCCCAGGCAAAATAAATGCTGTGGAAAAATAGTGTCCACGGCATTTTCCACGGCAATTTTAGCGTAAATATACTTTATTTTTAATAATAAGAAAAAAAAAACATTGAAAAAAAAATAGACCGCGGCAAAAAACGTCCCGCGGAGATTGCCGCAGACAATTTCAAGGATTGAAGCATATGATTTAATTTGGTTTAAACTTTTGGGATACAACCAGAGAAATCCATAAAACTTCAGTCTACTATAAATGTAAGATTTCATTATTTCATTTATACCCCCAATAGCCAATGTTTATTTTTGTGCCGGGGATGGGGTGGGAGGCATTAAATAAATAAATATTTGATTTATAATACAGTAGATTAGGTAAAAATCGTTCACGAAAAATCGCTAGTTCCCTCCTCATCCCCCACCCCCAATTTTAATTTTAAAATTGGGTTACTCCATAAAGCGAATTACAGATGTAACGTGTAGTTCATGTTGAGAAAACAAATCGTATTGGTGCTACTCATTTTTTTTTAGGAACTCACTTAAATTTATTTTAGATGTTATTTTAATACACGTTTGATTGTATTACTCTTATAACTGTTAAAGGTCGTATTAAATTAGAAATCGATTACTAAAATTCCGAAATTTTATATGATTTTCAAAAATTCTGTTTTTAACATGATTATTACAAAATATAATTAAATAAATTTATTTTTCAGTTTAAGAACAATCCTCACTGAAGAATGAACGAAATATACATCCTTATTTCTCAGTTCATTATTACCGCCATGTGCAGATCGGGTGAGTTTGTACTATTATCATTAAAATATACAAATATTAAAGGCAATTCTACTAATAATATACATGTTGGAATACAGACTATATCATCAAACAATACATTACCATCAATTAAAGCGATCTACTAATCTACTCAAAATTACAACACATGAACTTGGGTTCTACATTCATTCAGATAAATGCCCTTCATAGTATAGATGCACATCATTATAATTTGAGTGCGCATAGGGATCAAGTAATTTGCATTTTTTCGTCACTAATAATGTATGTATGTATGTGTATGTATGTGTGTGTTTGTGTGTGTGTGTGTGTGTGTGTATGTATGTATGTATGTATGTATGTATGTATGTATGTATGTATGTATGTATGTTTGTATGTATGTATGTATGTATGTATGTATGTATCCGCAAGCGTAAGAGATAAAACAAAATAATAATAATAATATATACAAACTAACAAAATATGAAATTTGAAACTATGACGATGCACCTTTAAGAAAATGAATACATAAACCTATACAATGCAGCACTTATTTTATTTTGCTTGTTTTTTAAGATGGTGTTACAATAATGGACCACCGACGCAATTGGGCATTTGGCATGCATGGACGACAAGCGATGACTGCTGAAAATGCAGGCGCTGACCGAGCACTTGACGGCAATTACACAAACAACTGGAGTGGTCACTCTTGTTCACTGAGCAAAAAATACATAGGAAATAATTGGTGGTTTGTAGACTTGGGGCAAAGCATAATAGTGCAAGAGGTGTATATTTTCACTCGAGCAGAGACTGTTGGTATGTAAATGTATTTAAAAATAAACTCACACACACACACACACACACACACACAAACAAACAACCCTAACAAACAACACAAAAAACTCCTGTCCGCTTGTGCGTTGCGTTGTATGAAGTTACATTGCGTTATGTTACATTGCGATTAACATATATGTTTTATATTTTATAAAAAAAAAAAATCTTCTTTTCAACAAAATCTTCACAAGGCAGCTAGATGAATTCATGATTCCTGATTTTGATTCACAGGAATTCCCACAAAGCAGTTAAGTGACTTCCTGACTTCTGATTCTAGTCTGGTACACACAGGAATCCGCATAAAGCTGCTAAATGAATTCTTGAATATTTATTTCAGTTTGCTACTCACATGAATCCGCACAAAGCAACTAGATGAGTTTCTGACTATTTACATGTTGTCTCACAGTAATTCTCACCAAGCAGATAGGTGACTCCCAGACTCCCGATTTTAATCTGGTACACACAGGAATCCGCACAAAGTAACGAGATGAGTTCCTGACTCTTTAGTTAGTTTGAGACTCACAGGAATCCCCACAAAGCAATTAGGTGACTTCCTGACTCCTGATTTTAGTCTGAGATTCACAGGAATCCCAACAAATCAACGAAATAAGTTTGTTATGTTTAGTCTGTGATTCATATTTAGGTAACTTCTTGACTCGTTAATTTAGTATGAGACTCCTAGTAATCCTCATAAAGTAGCAAGATGAGTTCATGACGCTTTAGTTTAGTCTGAGACTCACATAAATTCTCACGAAGCACCTAAATGAGTTCCTGACGCTTTAGTTTAGTCTGAGACACACAAAAATATTTATACATTTACAGCCAGTAGGTGACTTCTAACTGTTGATACTCAGAGGAAGCATTAGAAAGAAACTAAATGAGTTCTTGATCCATGACTTTAGTATGAAATTCAAACATTTTGTAAATTTGGTTTCTTCTAAGAAAACTTTATATCAAAATGTGAAATTGTGTTTTACTTATTTTATATTTTTCTTGTAGCTAAAACACTGGCAATGCGTATGTTTTATATCGAGGTTTTGAATAAACCTAAGGGAGATATGAACACACATTCTTCCGATTTTGTTGGACTGTGTCATCATGAAGAGTCGGAACTACCCAACGGTTTCGGTAAAATGTATAGATGCATACAAGATCTACTTGGGCGCTACGTTCGAATTCGCAAAGATTCTCGATTAGAAGACCAATATCTTTCGTTGTGTGAAGTCGAGGTGTATGGCACAAAATCCAGCTATCGAGGTATTATATTTGATATTTTTAATGCTCTCTCAAACCAATCGAACTCTGTTGCAAACATTTCATTTAACGAATTTGAATGATCAAATTATTTTGATAATAAAACCTTGATTCTGCTCAAATCGGAGTTTGTAGGACATTTTAATAAAGCTGTGTCAGCTTTAACTCATGAATTACTTTCAGAAATTAAGGATACAAGATATTCGTAAACATTAAGCGTGCTCTGCACATCTGTTGGGAAAGTGCTTATGAAATGTTTGTTGCTGAAAAGAAGTAACATATCGAGTCTCGGTGGTCCAGCGAAGGACGTCTGATTCTCAAGCTGATGCTGGTTGTACGCACTTGACTTCGTGTCAAAATAACCAAATGTTCTACATCCAATAGCCGATGATTAATAAATCAATGTGCTCTAGTGGTGTCGTTAAAAAAAGAAGAAAAACAGAAGGCGTAACATATGTTGTGGATGTTTATAGACACCACTAAACCAAACTGATTTATTAATCGTCGCCAAATGAATGTCAAACATATTATAATTCTGACAAGTAGACTTCGGAGGAAACCCGCTATATGTTTCCATTAACAGCAAGGACTCGTTTATATGCATTTCCCACAGATGCAACAGCACGTATCATGGCCTTAGGTATAGCAGTAACGAGGCACTGAATGGAACGGGAATAAGCCCAATTAGTGTCCACCGAGGGTATTTGATTCTTAGACGAAAACATCTCAATCGAATACTCTACCGACAGAGCTAGACTTCTCTCCTTCCAGCGATAGTGTTTCCCACCCCACCCCACTGAGCTATGGGTCATAAGTGTTCAAACCTTGAAACTTCATACCTGATAATTTGTTAAACTGGGTGCCGAGATATCACTTAAAATTGTTTTCATTACATTGAACGGGCCCCCTCCCCAATAATTCCCATAAACATGTTGTGTATTCATTGTTCAATTATTCACAGGCAAATTCTAATGTTCAGAAATGAGAGAAGTCCCGCATCCCCCCCAATATAAATTTCGTTCTAACGCCCCTGCATTATATTTATTATAATGTATTTCAGATACACATAAGACTAATTTTGCAATGGGAATGAAAACCGAGCAGTCGAGTACCTATCACTTGTTTAGTTCGTACTATGCAGTCGACACTATCATGGAACTAACTTATCAGTGCACACATACCGGTTTAGGCGATACAAAGCCTTGGTGGCTGGTTCACTTGGCCGAACTGGTCTACATAGAAGCGGTGTTCATAGCAAATCGCAAATATTACGGTAAGTAGTTATGTGCGTAAATTTTATTCAACAGTATATACTAACTACTACCCTGAGACTGATGTAATGAGACTTAAGCTGTTGTTGTGTGTATCCAGTCTGCAGTGTATGTGTGTGCGTGGTGTTCTTTGTGTGTGTGTGCGTGTGTGTGTGTGGTTTGTATGTGTGTGTAGTTTGTTTGTGTGTGTGTATGTGTGTGTGTGAGTGGGGATTTATGCGTGGTGTATGTGTGTGTGTGTGTGTGGTTGTGATTTTTGTGTGCGTGTTCTTTGTGTGTGTTGTGTATGTGTGTGTGTATATGTGTGTGTTTGTGTAGTTTGTGTGTGTGTAGTATGTGCGTATTTGTAGTTTGTGTGTGTGTAGTTTTTGTGTAGATTGTGTGAGTGTGAATTTTTGCATGGTGCGTGCGTGCGTGTATGTGTGTGTGTGATTGTTTTCGTTGTTCTTTTCTTTTCCTTTTTTAATTGCTTAAATAACATCCATAAAGGTCTGTTTATACAGAAAAATAATGCGACCATTGCGACTTTCTATGCTAAACATTGATATAGAAAAAGGTAATTCGTCCGGAAAGTCTATCCAGTAATTTAATAATAAACCACACCCTTATAAATATGGTTCTCCAATCAAGATTTCTCATAACATGTTAGTTTATGGATTTCAAAAATATATATAATAAAGACTATCATTTTCGCCAATTTGAATTTTAAAGATGCACTATTATAGTTACAAATTACATATTTTGCCATTTTTATACTAACCTGTGGTAAGCATAGTGGCGAAATTAACTCAACAATTATAAACAAAAAAAATAATAATACTGCGCACTAATATTATTTCTCAATAAGTTAATAATTTAGATGATATAATTTGTGTTTGTAACTAAGGTTATGCTTTTAAATGCAATGCATTTCGACACATATGTATGCGGAGGACTGCCACATTGTACAACAATGATACTACCCCTTTAAAAAAACATGTCAACGTTTAAAATAATAATAATAATATTGGGTTGAGAAGGGATGCTTTACACACATCATATGATGTCACTGTTGAATTTTTATGCAGTCTGATTAATAAGTTTTTTATATGGGCGCCTCCAAGCTTTCGCCTTTAGAAGTGCTTAAAATTTGATATAATGTACAAAATTAGTTAATTAGGAAGCATACAAAGGTGGCCTCTTAAGACAGATGGTCATTTAATACAGGTTGTAGTCTACTAAATTAGATACTTATTTGACAAGCACATTTTATTATATCGGGGCGGATACAGATGCTTTTGAAAGGGGGGTAAATATATTTTAAAGATTTTTAACATTAGAGGGGATTCAAAGTTACATACGATCAACTTATAATGGAAAAACTGGATCACAAATTGGATAAATGCGAAAGTGGAATGTGGGGTTTAAACCCTTATTATTATTATTATTTTAATGTTAAATAATCCGGTATAATATTATTGCCTTCCTGGATTTATTATTGCCTTACTGGCTTATCTATATTTGGTACTGAATGGGACATGATAAAATTTATAAAAATTATCTACGTCATTCTCTTTATTTGTCTTGTAGGTGATCGACTTCGTAATTTCTTTATTGAAATTTACGATAAATACCCTCATGTTCGCACGAAAGGTGGTGTGACGGTATCGAGGAGTGCGTTTGTTGGTGAGTGCTACTCACAGACTCAGCCATTAAAGAATTCAGAGCAGAAAACGTTTCAGTGTGCGAGGCACCTGCTTGGGAACTACGTGAGGATAAGGAAAGAGGGAAGTGACATCCTGACCTTGTGTGAAGTAAGAGTGTTCGGATACAAAGCAGGTAAGGCCTCTGTGGCACAGTGGTTAATCTATCGGCTCAAATCCGGTAGGTACTTGGATCAAATTTCAGCCAAGGCATTGGATTTTGAATCTCGATACCGGTTCCAATCCAGAATGAATTTTCCGCAAGATCCAATGGTTTACAACTGGTTTATCAAATGCCGTGGTATATGCTGTCCTATTTGTGAGAAAGTGCTTACAAAAGATCCCTTTCTACTAATCGCATTTGTGAAGGTAGCTGGTTTCCTGTAAAAACGAGTCGTAAAACACCATGTATTATATCTGATACCCAATAACCGCTGAATAAACACCGATAGGGTGTCGTTAAACAAATGTGATAGGGTAAACGTGAAAGGGTGTCGTTAAACAAACAATACTTTCCTTTCCAAACAGGTAGGACTAAACAAATGAAGACGAATAATAATAATAATAAATAATATATAAAATAAAATGTCAAATAAAATAAAGAATAATAAAACAATTATTAAATTATTATTTAAAGTAATAATTATACACATACGGTAAAACATGTTACGCACTGATCAGGACGCTTATTCTCGAAAAAGTGTAAATTTACGTCTGTCGTAAATTCAATTTACGTGTGAGCATTACCCAATTCTCGAAGCTCGACATAAACGTAGACGTAACTTAGTTGGACGTAAAGATTGAAAAAAAAATGTAACTCTCTAATTTGGGAAATAAGAAATCGCAATTTCCGGCGTAAAAAAGAAAATGCACAGAACGTACTTTCGTTTGTCGTTTGTGGTGATTTCAGTCGATATTTTTATAATTAATTTGACCCTAACTCATCCTCCCCCCACCAAAAAATAAATAAATATATATATAATAATAAATAAATAAATTCAAACAATAAATACAGCTTTAATTCCGTACGACTTGTAAATAATATTGAATAGATTCATTCATCGAGGCTGCGTCTTATATTTTAAAAAGGGCACGGGGTGAAGGGTGGAGATGGGGCGGAATCCGAGAGAATGGGACCTGCGAAATGTTCTCATCTTTAAACTTTCGTGACAATTTACAGAAATTACAGATATTTTTTATTTGTTCAATATTAATAAAAAAATACATACTTGTTATTATTACTTTACGTTTTTAATTTAATTTGTTTAGTTTTTAAATTAAAAAAAAAAAGTTGATCGCGAGTTTTAAATATTGTAAAATATGAATGGGAAAATTAGGCCTGTCAACCAGTCACGTGGTGGAAAGGTCAGTGTCATTTTTAACCAATCAAATGTGCCTTAAATACAGTGAAAGCAAGGTTTATTGTTATTACAGGTGTGATTCGCATGATATTTATTAACTCGGTTATGTTGAACCAAGTGGATAATAATTCACTGTCGTCACACGTAAATTTACACTGGGGTTCAGTGTAAAACTACGTTTACACTTTTTTGAGAATAGCTTTTAGTCGTTCATTAACGTTTACGTCTAGGTTTACGTGCAATTTACTACTTACACTTTTTCGAGAATAGTGCCCCAGAAACAGAATATGTTTTAGCAATAAAATAATAATAACAATTGTCCATTTGTCCATCAAATTATCAATCACATGTTGCATTATAATCAAATTGTGCAGCTGTCAACGATAAAGACATATGTTTGATAGATGAAATAACTAATTTACACCGTTTATAATTAGCATACCTATCACATAACTATGTTTCTCTTCAGGCGATTCCAATTTTACATTGTGGTTTATGGGCTAGCTGACGTCTCGTTTTCAAATTTAGCAATCGATATTAAAATTAAATTACCCTTTTTGTTTTGAATCACAATTATGAACTTTTACACTTATAATAATAATTTCCTTGGATAACAGTGGAATGATCTTTACGATTTTTTCATCAGTTCATTTGCCACAATTAAATAATTATTTCAACATATTTCAGACCATACAAGAGCTTGGGCGCGACAAAACTGGGCACTGAAGATGCCGGCAACGCAATCAACTACGTGGCGTGATGGGGTAGCAAGTCGGGCCGTCGACGGGAACACAACCCATTTCTGGTACCACGGCAGGTCGTGTACACACACTGAGACTAGTGGGGATCCACGCCCTTGGTGGATGGTTGATTTAAAACAGGAGATACTGGTCAAAGAAGTATTCATTGTAAACCGCGGAGATTATTATGGTAAGTATAATGGTGGATGGTAAACTATAAACAGGAAATACTTCCAAAAATATATTTGTTATAAACCGCAGGATAACGGTAATATTGTGATGTTTACAAGACCAGCTAAAACTCTGCGAATGATTTGCTGTAAAGAACATGTTTGGAATATAGTATTCAAAATGGCGGGCATTGCTTCCTGTAACGTGTTAAACGAACTCGGGTTGTAAACACCTAGGATATTTTCTAACGAAATCCCATTTTTATTAAAAGCAATAATTCTGATACCAAGAAACCACGTCTTAAGGTCATACACTTCGAAGATGAATTCATACGTGAACCTTCTTACCCAAAATGTTTAATAATTGTCACTTAGCACTTTCTTGCAATTAAAACACAAACCGTCACCATACGAACACCTAACAATCTTTCACTATTTGACCCCTATAAGAAAACAGTCCGATACGGCCTTGTAAAGTGAGCATATATACAACGTTATTTAAAATATGGATTTAGGATTCCGCAACATTTGGAGACAAACATAATTGCAATGTTTGAATCACTGGTTCTTCCGGTCGGGTTATGCGAATGTGAAATCTATGGATATGAGAAAATCAATCTATTTAATTTCGTATAAATCAATTTTTTAAGACATTTTTTACCTGTTAAAAAATCTAAACTACTATTTATGCTTTAATGAGGGTTAGGAAAATTGCCATTGAATTAACTGTATACAGAAGAATATTATGATAGTCCGCAATACTATTATCATGAAAGGAATCAAAATTTTCTATCCTATTATACAAAGCTATGTTAAATGACTGTCTTACAAGCGGAACAGAATATAAATGTATTACTATCGATTGAAGTATTTTGCAGCACTTTGGAATGGGCAATATTTAAGCATCCCAATCTTTCACATCGGTAAATTGTCTCTCACAACAAATCTAACAATGGCAATATGATCAATATTTTCAAACTTGGTAAAATAACGTATCATTATCATCAAGAGGCAAAACATACAAGTTATTTAAAGTGCTACTAAACTTAGAAAAATATATTAATATACTCCCCCCAAAAAAAACCTGTGGACAATTATCTCAAAATTTAGAACAGCAAACCATTATTTACCCGCTGAAATCGGACGCTGAAATAATATACAGTCAAACCTGTCTTAAACAGTCACCTAAGGGAGTAAGAAAATGTGGCCTCTTAAGACATGTGGCTGTTTAATACAGGTTAAATTATACTAAACTAGCTGATTTAAGAGAAAATAAAGGTGACCCTTTAACACAGGTGGCCGCATGGGCAGGTATTACTAGAAGACAGAGATTGAACACTGTGTAATAAACCTGACATTGGTGACGCGTTTCATTATCTCTTCATTTGTCATTTTAACCATAATTTTAGAGTCCCTTTTCCAGATCCATATTATCACACTCGTCCAAACACCTATAAATTTAAAGAAATTGGCATATTTTATAAATGCAATTATTAACTATTAATCCACTAATGGTATTCACGCCCATAAGTCACGGGAGAAATTTAAATACGCAAGGATTCATATGTATGTATTGATTGATATACTAGTATATAATATTTTTTTTTGGGGGGGTGAGGTGTTTGGTTTCTTAAAAATATTGTATTGCCCTCAGATCAATAGCAAATGCTAAGGTAGTGGAGCCCTGTGTAATTGCTTTACAGAGTATTTTGACATGTAGTATGTACAATATAATACATTTTTTCAGAGATAGACTTTTAAAAATGAAATAAATAAATAAAGTGATAGTACAGAGAAAGTGGTTGTTTTTTTTGTGGGTTTTTTTTTTTGTATTATAGTAATTATAATAGATCTGACAAATTATATTGAACAAACAAAAGTACATACATACATACATACATACATACATACATACATACATACATACATACATACATATATATAAAAGTTTGTTTTATTTAACGACGCCTCTAGAACACATTGATTTTATATTTTATCATCGGTTATTGGACGTCAATCAT
>JAULBS010104776.1:0-15684 GCA_032355785.1 Symmetromphalus regularis
GACCAAGACTTGTATTGCCAACGTGTGTGGTCAGATATTTTAAAATTCACAAGCATTGTTTATTAGGAAGTAACATACGACGCAATTTGGCACTTTAGGATACGGTCCCTACAAAAACTAAACAAATTAAATTATCTCGTTACAGTTTGCACCTCAAGTACTAAATAAACATAAATTAACCTTTGATATGTCTTTACCTTCCAAATTATCCTTTAATTATTTAATTACTGTCAGGAGACGGATATTTGGAAAACTTCTTCTTCTTGGGAAGTGAAACGAAACTGAAACTAGTTATTACTTCCCACTTACCGCCATCTTTTGGTTTTTTCTTTTGTAATTTCTTCCATCTGTTGAGAAGCCATTGTAAAAACGAATACATTCAAAAGTAGCGCTTCTATGTAATTTGTATTAGAATTTTACAAAAATATAAAGTTTGAGCTCAAATCACGTTGACAGATTCTATCACAGATCTTGGCAAAACATAGTACCAATTATTATCCCCACTAAATATAGATAATTAACGGTTGAAAAATTGGCACAAGGATGACAAAGGGAAATGTTTATAGTTGGATCCGCCAAAGATGCAAGCAAAAAGTGCACCAGAAGAAAGGCAGGTTATTTATAGAAAGTGACGCAGCCATACTGTGTTTATTTGGGATTCCCCGTAAAATATTTCCTCTTCAAACGTTCAGAATATGGTTCGTTGTGTAGTGATGAACTAATGGACTGTTTGAAACCAGCGAAATGGAGATAACAAAGCACAACCACAGTGAATTAATGCGACTTAGGCCAGGTGATTTGATCCAATTCAAACGAAAACTTTACTCTCACTGGGCAGTTTACAAAGGTAAATGTATTACAGTGTCCCATAAGTTATGTCAGGATATCTACTAAGAACGACAAAATAAATAAATGTTTAGTAACCTTATCAAGTGGCCTTTTATGATTAGTTTACATATATCAGAAAGGAAGCACAAGGTTGTATTTATTGTTAAAATGCTGGTTGAAAACATCCGGTGAAATCCGCCATGACAGCAGACGAGAGCCTACGAAAACCAGTGTAGGCCACGCCAGTAACATTAAACGCATGGTCCTACAGTCCCTTGACCTAATTACTTTCAAAACAAAGAATTAATTTTAAATATAAACATTTGATTTGTTCATATAAATACTTCATTCAGCTACTTATATAACCACCGCATCTCGCTTATTATCAATGTTTTAAAAATAATAATGAATTATGGTCATGGATAAATATATCATAAACCATAAACTCGACATGGAATTTGTTAACGCTTAATGTTTGGTATTGCAGCAAGAACTGCATGCTGAGGTCGTGCGCATGTGACATATCACCATTTCCGTAAAGGGCATGAATAGTGCCTGTGGACACTTGACCATACTTGTGGATAGAAGGGAGGGAGGGAGGGGTGGGTAATAATTGTCCAATATTGAACGGAAATGCTTATAATTGTTAACATTTGCGTGTCAATAATACATTAATAGTTCGTCATGCCAAACTTCACATATCATTCCATTACATTTCACGATCGATGTATTGCTGTTGTAGACATTTCATTTTCTATAAAGTTATTGAAACTAAATTATTTTGCAAATAAGCATTTCTGGACAAGGCCAAGGGTAATGATTAATTGTTGCTACCCAAGGTTTGGATTCCATCCGCATGTTATTGTAGTCCAGAGACAGACACATTTATTATTCAATTTAATGCTAATCAGAATGTGTAATTTGGAAATAGCAGGTTTCCTCCAAAGACCATGAGAAACTTAATAGTTGCTGAATAAATATTTTGCTCGTGTGTTGTTTAACAAACAATCCTTTCCACTTTCACTTTGTTTGTATCATAGAATGTTGAACAAGGACAGCTTCTGGATTTTACTGTTAAAACCATTGTTTAAAAATTGTTAATTTTGTTATTAAGATGTCAGGAAATCATGGAACATAATTTTGAAAAAGATCCATGAAATTGAATAATAGGTGAAAATATTTTTAATTAAATATTAGCAACATCACGTTAAAAATTTGTATGTGTGTCATTGCTTGCTATTTAAAACAAAAATAAAAGACAAAAAATTTTGAAGTGTGTTTATTATGAATGTTGTATTATTTGTGTTCAGGAGATGAAGAAGTGATACATTTAGCTGGAGAGGAAGGTGATGGTTTAGACGTTAATGCCAAACATTCATTCACAATTGGAGGGAAAATATTCGACAAAGCTTTAGTGAGGATCGATAACTTCTGGGATGTTGTCGATGGCTGCATGGCATATAAGAATAATTCCAAGGACAGAAAACTGAGGTAATGTCAACAATTCAATCCTATTAAGAGCAGGATGTAGCTATTTTCTGTTCCAACCAGTGGTCCAGAACTTGTTCATCAAAGACTGTGGAATGTGCTGTCCTCTGTGGGACAGTACATATAAAAAAACCTTGCTGCTTATCGGAAAGAGTGGCCTATGTGGTGACAGTGGATTTTCTCTAAATAAATATGTCAGAATGAAGATATGATTGATGTCCAATAGCTGATGATAAGATAAAAATCAATGTTCTGTAGAGGCATCATTGAATAAAACTAACTTTACTTTGGATATCAGATGTGTCTTCAGGGCCGGCACATCCGTTTAAATATTGGGGGAGGGGCAAGACTGAATAGGGGCACAGTCAGTCATTTGAAAGGCGCCTACAACTTACTCAATAAATGAAAATATTGGGTGCTTCAGATTACTGGGGAATGGGGAAAATATCCCCAGCTGTGTTGGCCGTGATATGTAGGAGCAGAAAATTTGGAAGGGGGGGTTCCAAAAATTATTTTAAGATTGTAAGGGTTGGGGGAAGGTAAGTTAATTACATCCAAATTATGATAGGGGAAACAATAAAAACTGGTAGACAAAGGGTGCGGGAGTCCTGTTTCTCTGAACAGAACAGAACTTTATTACACTCATGGTCATCATGCGATGGCATCCGCATGATTAGAGGAATATATATACAGTATTATACACATATAATGTAACATCAAGATGATAATAATGATAAACAAAATAATAATTATGTACAAAATAGAAGTCTTAGGATGAACAGAACTATTTGTTGATAGTTATAAATTTATATAATTTTCTTACGAATCTCAAAGGTTTTAGTTAAAAAGCTGTTATATACTATTTATGAATGTATTTACATCTTTCATCTGTAAATTTAGTACACCTAAATAAATAATTAAATTTATGACCAGTCATTTGTAGTACAATAAATACATTTTCTGTTTTCACATAAAATATTTTTCCATCTTCCCCCTAGATTCATCAGTGATGGATGTGGGGTTTCAGTTTCCTTGTTTTTGCCTAATTTCTTTTTATCTAGTTTGTGACCATAGCTGGAGTAGAGAAGACTGTCACACAGTATTCATGTTACAAATGCATGCCGTGCTGAACATGACATGGCATGCTTTATGGATTTAACTGGAATAGCATTAGATGCAAATTCTTAAACAAAAAATTATTTCTGTTATTAATATTAATTTATGTATTATCTGCATATTTGTTTAAATAAATGTGATACCATATACTATACATGTATATCGGTATAAATCCTGAGGTGAGATGAAGGAGGACACACTTTTTGGATAGGGCAGAGGTCTACTTAATTATTCCCCCTCTCCCCCCACTTTTAGCTACAAAAAATTGAAATTAAAATGCCTAAATAATAATCTTTTCTTGTATTTGTCTTTATGATATCAATGTAACACTTAGCCATATAGTCTTAGTGCAAATATACTGAAATACAAATGGGTATATTATAGTTTGAATGTTTTAGCCAGGAAAAGGCAATTCAAATATCTTGAATTTTCCAAAAACAATTAGTGGGGGTAGGGATGCCTCCAACTCCACCCCTGGCTCCCCCCTTCCAGAAACAATCGTTGCCCATGATGTATATTATATTAAATATATCTTTTATCTTAATATCATAACTGTACCTTTGCAGTTAATAAAATTATTTGTCTTCCCCATTTATTGACACATTTCTAAAAAAAAAAATTACCTCCACCAAAAAACCCAAAGAAACAACAAAACATAAAGTTTCTCACACACCTAGTGAATTTAATAGTTATGAAGAAGTATTTCTATTATTGTAGAGCTCTTTCTGAAAGTGAAATCGTTGAGAGGGCCATGTCAAAAATTGGACATCAGGGATACAATCTTATTTTTCGAAACTGTGAGCACTTTGCTAGTTGGTGTCGATACAATACAGAAAAAAGTGAGCAGGTAAGTTACTTCTCTACACTGTTAGGATCAGGGCATAGGTTGGTGGTAGAGTACCTGCTTATCAACCTGCACAAATTGCACGATCATTTCGTTCGTGCATAAATTTATTTTGCATAACCGATTTACCGTTCGTGTAAAAAATGTCTAAATAAAGTTTCTATATCATCATTTCTCAGAGTACAAACAACTTAACTGATTTCCGACATGTATAATTATAATGACGTGTAAGAGAAATTACAAATACCAGCCTAGTTAAAATACTTATGTTGGAAAGTGTAATGTATTCTCATTGGTTGTTAGTCACCAAAGGGAATTCCTTCAAAATGCAGCCAATCAGAAATTGTGATGCTTCCATTAATAAATGTTAGTCAGAAATCTTCAGCTGCTTATGGAGAACGATAAAATATCACAGGTGCAAGGTTTTTCCAGTCACTAGTTACGCAAATCAAAATAGGTTATGCTAATGTATTTGGCATAACCTACTTTCCGGTTTTGCATATTTGGAATTTGTGCAGACCTTTGCTTAGGTGCTATTTTCTGTTCCAATCACTTGTTCTAAACTGGTATATTAAAGGCAGCAGTATGTGCCATGGGAAAGTATATATAATAAAGATTAAACTTATGTGTTTACGATCATCATGGCACATTTAATCAGCAGGCATGAGGTTCAAGCATGTGGAATTTCCAACACATGGTCTTCAGAAAAAACCTTGTTTAGCCACATAAGCTACTGATTTCAACTAGATGTTCTAGCACTGAGCTATGTAGGACTAAATACAAAAGGTAGCTGTCACTTCAATACTCAGAATACAAATGTATTTACAATTTTTGAGGGGGTAAGTGCCACTGCACAGAAAGCTCGGATAGGATTGCAAAACTTAAATATTAAAGATGGTGGTGGAGAAAGGTATGATTGACTGGCCTCACTTTGTCTAAATGTTAGTTCTGCATATTTCAACGAAAGATCAAGAGTGATAAATGGGTATTTTCACTCCATCCCTGTACATTTTATGTGTCATATAAATGAAATATCTTTATCAGAATACTTTTCCAGGGTTGTACATTAACCTGGCAAAATGAACCAGCTCCCCCAAATTTCCAACTGGCCCCAACCACCCCAAAATATACGCCAAAGTCTGGAAACCAAAGTTGCGTTTTTGTGAACTTGCCAAGAAAAATGGCGTCTGTAGCGGACGAAATCTGAGATGCGATCGTGGTCTCTGTTAGGAGTTCAGTTCTGCGTTTCACTTCAGAGAAATCTGGGGTGGCCAGCCAGGTGGATGATTATCAATACTGAACTCACCTGACACGATTTGAACCAATAGCTAATCTACATCCCTGGTTTTCAGTAACATTTCTGTATACCACAGGGACAGATCCAGTATACTGAAATACGGGGGAGCTGTGATCATGTTCAGGGAGATATAATTTTAAAAAATGGGAGGAGGAATTGGTCCCCTGTAAATCCTCATTTGGACTGGAAATAAAATACGCTGTCCTATAGTTCCTTTTATTTAAGACTTGCCCTCCCCCTTTAAGAAATTCAGGACTCACTTTTTAATTTAAGACTCTTCTTCTTTTGGTTTAGGTTGAAAGTTTCTTCACTGGAGCTCTTGTTGGTCTCGCTGCAGTAGCAGCAGTAGCAGTGGCTTCAATATTTTCTGGTCGCTCAAAAAGTAAAGAGGAAGAAGAAGATTAAAATAGAAATCTGAAGAATTAATTTACAGCAAAACATTTACAAAAATGTTGGATTAATTTATATTTTTTAAATGATAATAATAAAGAGTATTTTGGATAGTATTATTTTTAAATGATAATAATAATCAATATTTTTAAATAGATATTTTATTAAATAGTTTAATGGTGTTTACTAATACTACTGAGATGTTCATAATTATTAACATTCAAATTTAATTTTCGAAAATGATTCCTTTTCATATACAATATAACCTCGATTTACCACCTACTGTCGTACCAATGTGATTTTGGCTTTATAACGAGTTGGCGTTAAAGTCAGGGTGTCAAAAATACCAATAAAGACAAAAAAAAATACATTTTAGCTTACTAAATTTGTGGTAGGGGGCTCTGAAAATGTGTATTCTTTGTATGAATAGGAAAACTATATGAATTGTAAACACATGTATTAAATGGATTTATCTACTTTGTGTATTAAACTAAAGACATTGTCCATAAAGTGATATTATAACATATTTTGGTAAAAAAATCATAATAGATATACTGTCTATAATTAACATCTTTTGGTAAAAAAATCACAATAGATATACAGTCTATAATCACATCTTTTGGTAAAAAAAATCGCAATACATATACAGTCTATAATTAACATCTTTTGGTAAAAAAATCACAATAGATATAGTCTATAATTAACATCTTTTGGTAAAAAAATCACAATAGATATACAGTCTATAATTAACATCTTTTGGTAAAAAAATCGCAATAGATATACAGTCTATAATTAACATCTTTTGGTAAAAAGATCACAATAGATATACAGTCTATAATTAACATCTTTTGGTTTAAAAATCACAATAGATATACAGTCTATAATTAACATCTTTTGGTAAAAAAAAACCCACAAATACTGCCACACATTAATAAAATTAATATATGTTTTAGTAAAATTTACGTTTTTATGGCGAGTGCCACTTTAGCTTCAGACCAAGGATTTTGATATTAGGCATTTTGAATTTGATTATGACATCACACAAAATGTATAAAATATACATATAATCATAAGAACAAGAAAGCATTGGTATAATAAAACATGGCATGATCTATCGTATATAATTATTTTTTTATATTTTCATCCCGTAAACAATGGTGGTTGTGTTTTGTCTTCTGAAAACATTTTGAAACTCAAAACAGTTAAAGTGGAAGTCCTCATAAACACATAAAAAATTGAGGGAACTGGATTGCAGAATTTTTTTTTTTCTAAGTATAATTGTGTATTTATTACTAAAAGATCTTAAATTATGGGACACCCTATAATATTATTTTAATATATCCACATCATTAAATTAAATGCAGGCCGCTCTACCAAACACTGATGGAATTTGTCATACACTAATGTAGAACCCATAGTCTTATACCTTGAATTACATACACTAATAATTTGCTAAGCTGATTATTATAATATACTCTTCAAAAAATGTAGGGGAACTCTAATTGTCAAAATTGTAAGGTATATTAGTGCGGGGAATGGTTATATGATAATAGTGAATTAAGTGGGCAAACATTACAACCAGTTATTCAGTATTACAGTAGGTTTGAACGACAATTGGGGTCAGAAGTGAAATTTGAAAGTTGACATTTTTTTGTCAGTACATGTATGTTGTCCCAGCAGTACTGTCCAGTGACCCTTCTTTGCATAATATGGAGGGTTTTTTTGTCAGTCATAGGTATACTACCCTACACCATAACCGATCCACCACCTAATCTGTCATGAGGTTGCTTTGTGACGTTGGTGTGTCGTTCATTTCATCGTTGCCAGCCCCAACCATGCTTAAAGGAGGTCCAAAGTGATAAACAGACCTGAACGTTCTTTACTAGTAGAATAAGCTGTCTGTCATCAAAACATATGCTCACTCTAATAGTTGAAATTAACATTAATATTTCAGGTTCCCCTCCTTTTTTTGAAAAGTATAATATCAATTTTTTAAATAAATATAGCTTCAAAAGCAAATCTAATGTAGATTTATTAGCCTTTTACCAATGTCATTTTAGTTGTCATGAACTGAAATTGTTGAAAATATTTTGTTTTTGATATGGCTTGTATTACATATGAAACTATATGTAAATGTTATTTTATATTCATGATTGTACATAATATATATTTTACCATGGTTTGTTTCTTGTTTGAATTTTACACATAACAGCAAAGGTACATGTTTTGAAACTGGCATTAAAAAATAATAATGATGATTTAAAAAAAAATTATAATTGTAATTTTTTAAAAGTCACAAAATTTAGGGGGGCCTGATCCCCTGAGGCCCCTGCCTGGATCTGCCACTGCAAATTATTGTAGGGTTTGAATTTCACCAAGGCATTAATTATATGAATTTTAAATACATGTATTTATTGGATTTATCTACATTGTGTACCTTTGCCGCAATGCCCTCTCATTTTCAGTTCTAATAAAGGCAAATATTGTTGTTCCCTTTTTCTACTTGTCTTGGTGCCATTTCATAAACGACTCATAGTCAGTTGTCAGAGGGACCAAAAGAGCAATATATTTTTTAGATTCTGGTCCTATATTACTACAGTCGGCAGTCAGTTATATCGAAAGTTAAGAGGTTTCCAGAAAAACAAGTGGAAGTTCAAGACAACAAAGATATTTCAAGTTTTTGCCTTAATGCCCTATACGAAAGTGGGTTCTAGAACATAATCCCCTCAGACAATATCCCCTCAAGACAAAATCCCCTCAGGACATAATCCCCTCGCATGAAGAATATTAAAATTATAAGATTTTATTTAACCAAAATATTTTTGATTTACATTTATTATTTTTCCTCCCATTAATAAATTGAGTGATTTAATTATTTAAATACTTTTTAATTTAAATGAATTTATTTTTGTTCATTTATGTACAATAAATTGAATGTAATACTTGATAAATGACAATTTAGTTTAACTCCAATTCACAGTCAGAGTCTATTGATATCAGGGAGATTAATTTGTAAACAAATTAACCCTGATATTTACTAATCTGCTTGGTATCATTGGAAGTGACATGTCTCCCAGAGGGGATGCCTATTTAATTATCTCCCACCTTATGCTTCGAAATATTGAAATTAAAATACCTAAATAATAATCTTTACCAGTATTTCTCTTTCTTGTATCAATGTAACACTTAACCATGTGGTCTTAGCACAAATATACTGAAGTACACAGGGGGTCTATAATAGCGTCATTTCTGGGAGGGGATGGGGGACACATCCCCCAACTTTTTGTACTGGGGAATGCTCCATCCCCCATTTTTTGGACATGGGTATGTTCCATCTCCCCTACTTTCAGGAAGTGATTTTCGCCCTTGATGAGAAGCAACTAGTCGTTTGTAAGGAAGGCAAACTTAAAATGTAAATTTCACATGTCCTTTAAAATGGGTCTGAACAGTGGAACAAATTAAGCTTGATATTTGCTAATCTGCTTGGTATCATTGGAAGCCACATACTTGTCACTTTCCATGGGAAGCCACTAGTTTATTGTTTGTAAGGAAGCCATTACTTGTGTAAGACTTGTAAGAAATGGCAAAATAGAATAATAAAATATTAGTTTTTTAATTAAAATATATATATATAATCTTCATTGAGGGGATTATGTCCGAGGGCATTATGTCTGTTTACCAGGAAGGTGACATTTGTCATTGTGCACTTATGTGTCCTCAAAATTGCCTTGGTGCGTTCTTCATTCCTAGGAATCCAAGCCAATAATCTACATGCTCCACAAACACAAAAATTCGATCCTTGCTATTATGTGGTTAAATACATCGTTTTAGTACTCATTATGGTATAACATCTCTTGTTAGAAAATATACAATTGATAATTTCACAATTTTAAGTTGATATGTTACTTTATATATCTGTTGTATTAAATCATGAATATTATATTTAATTTAACTTTGATTTGAGTGAGATATTTTGTGGTGATGTCAAACATACATTATATTCTTTTAGCATCATGTTGTTTGTTTTGTTTAATTTGTTTAAACATTTCATAAAAATTATTTACCGTTTAAATATTCCAACATATACTGCTTACCAAAAGTAAGTGTAGCAACAAAATATGTTTATTTTGATGAGACCCGAATTTTAAGTCCTTGAAATTTGATAATCATACCACAAGTGGCGGATCCAGATAATCCATTTAGAGGGCTTCTAAAGAATCCTCAGATTCTTTAAATTAAAAACAATAATTATAATATGGGTTTTTTTAATGTTATTTAAATCGCGCCTGGCCTCCTCTAGATCTGCCACTGACATCCTTTAGAAGCATATACATTCATCAAACATGTCATGATTAAAGGTAAAAATGCACAATGTCCATAGTTTCAGAATTATGAAGGAATGAAATTTATTTTAAAATAATGCTATTTAAATACATGTAGTATGTATATAATAATTGCAAAAACAAACTAGAATAATTCAACAACAGACCCCCACCTCCATACCCACGAAAAACATGTTCGTCAAGCCCGTAGACAGGATTTTTGAAGGGGGTGTGTGTCTTTTTGGTATTAAAAAGGCACTTGCGAGTGTAGCGAGCAACACTTGGCTGGGGGCTGTCTAGGGCTTCCTGGTGGGGTCAAGGGCCCACAGGTAACCAATTTGGGAATTATATTTTTACGTGCTTTCCATCATTTGTTTTACTAATGATTACAGTTAAATATGTCAACGAAAACCAAATAACTTTTCAAAAAGCTCGGGGGTATCTAGGCTAGTTTGAAAGGGCACTTTAGAAAAAAGGTGGGTTCGTTCGAACCCTGTGAACCCCCCTGGCTACGGGCTTGCACGTACTTACCAACATACCACCACCACCCTAGAACATGCCATTTCTAACTGCTGAATAAAATCTCACACCTTCGGTATTGTAAAGTTCGTACAGTAAAGTTTGTTTTATTTAACGACGCCTCTAGAGTACATTGATTTTTATCTTATCATCACCTATTGAACGTTAATCATATGGTCATTCTGACATATTTATTTAGAGGAAACTGCTGCCACATAGGCTACTCTTTTTGATAAGCAGCAAGGGCTATTTTACATGTACTTTCTTATAGACAGGACAGCACATACCACAGCCTTTGATAAACCAGTTGTGGACCACTGGTTGGAACGGAAAATAGCTCAAACGGCTGTACCTTTAGAAATAAAGTACACTGTAAACACATCTACCCCAGTAACACAGTGTGTAATAACTGACTTTATAGTTTCGATCTCTGTTACGGTCTGCTTCCTACACCTGTAAATTGGGTCCACTCAGAAGGATTGATCCAACGACTGACCACTGCACAGTTGGACAGGCTACTGTTTGAGCTACATACCTCTCCAGACCATAAAAACAAAAAAAGTAAAGTTTGTTTTATTTAACAACGCCTCTAGAGCACATTGATTTTTATCTTATCACCTATTGAACGTCAATCATATGGTTATTCTGACATATGTATTTAGAAGTAACACGCTCCTGCCTCATAGGCCAGACCCGTACGCAGGGGTGTGGGGTGCGACGGGTGCGCACGCACCCCCCTAAATCTGTCTAGGTCCGTAAATGCAAATTTGGATTGACGCTAATTTACTAGAATAGCAGTTCAGGACCTTCGGGCCTTCACAAACGCACCCCCTAAAGATAAACCTGCGTACGGGCCTGATATCTATATATTACTCAGGGCCGAACCCGAAGACAGGGTTCCAGTGGTTCCTGAAACCCCTTCACTCTTTAAATTTACCACTCTTTAACACATAACTCCACCATACCCCCTTTTTACCTTCTCATTAATGAAAAACTTGGCGTGCATTAACGTAATCTTAAACACAAATCGTGTTTTTTTCTGGCGCGTATGCAGGATTTTTTAAAGGGGGGGTCCAAATGTGGATTTCTTAAAGTGAGGGGTTGAGAACATGGTTAATTTTCACGTCCTTCCACTCGGAAAAAAAAATCTAAAGTCTGCGCACCGGTAAT
This sequence comes from Symmetromphalus regularis, assembly GCA_032355785.1. Lineage (NCBI taxonomy): Eukaryota > Metazoa > Mollusca > Gastropoda > Neomphalida > Neomphalidae > Symmetromphalus > Symmetromphalus regularis. The sequence continues at coordinate 11,975 of JAULBS010104776.1, forward strand.
GCTACTGTTTTGTTAGACTAGATAATAATTAGCTTTCATAGATGGTATTTTTGTCAAACCAGTAATATTGAAATGCAACAAAATGTACCTCTTGACAGGTTTTGAACCCAGTGCCTATCGTCCTTAAATTCACTCAGTATATTATCTGCCCACAGCCGATAATGCTACTGTTTTGATAAAAGTTGGCTTTCATCATTGGTATTTTTGTAAAACCTGTAATATTCAAATACATCTGACAGGTTTTGAACCCAGTGCCTGTAGCCCTTAAATTCGGTGACTCACTATATTACCTGCCCGCAGTCGATAATGCTAATGTTTTGCTAGACTAGGTAAGGGTTGGCTTTCATCATTGGTATTTATGTCAAACCAGTAATATTCAAATAACTCTTGACAGGTTTTGAACCCATTGGCTATCGTCCTTAATTTCAGTGACTCACTATATTACCTGTCCGCAGCCGATGATGCTAATGTTTTGTTAGGGACGGTGCATAAATATTGATGTGTTTCACAATCCGAACAATGTTCGGAAAGGGGGTTGGGGTGGTTAAAAGCCATATTCGGATAGCTTTTCAGGTAAAACATCAGTCCATCGAAGGTCAATGTTTCTTTATTAGGATTGGAGGGAGGGGGGAGGAGTCAAACCCAATTGTAACATTGTTAGGATTATGAAAACCATTGACATTTATGGACCGTCCCTTAGACTAGATAAGTGTTGGCTTTCGTTATTGGTATTTACGTCAAAGCATGCGTTAATTCAATACGAGAATGGTCTATTAATTTGGATCCTATTAATAGCCTAGGGAAAGGAACCCTATAGTGCAGCAATTTGTTATCTGCCTCATAAATGTCGCGCACAAAGCTAAATGGTCTGCCACGTGGTCGTGACGTGTAGCAGTCACACATGTGTACAGCTGTGAATATAGTTCTAGATTGTATCGGTGAAAGTGAATGACAAAATTGTTATGTTTAAAATATATCTGCATAAAACAGAGCTATGTTAAATCAGCATTCACAAAAATGGGCGTATAGAGACTTTGTTTTGGTCGAAATTTTTCACGTTTAAAAATACAAGTACAAATTTCTCATTTTGTCTTCTTGCTTTGCCCGAAATTCGCGAAGGCAGTTGAGCCCCCCCCCCCATGCCCCCTGGGTGGTACGCCTATGTTCACAAATCATTGTAAAACAGATATTTGATGTTCATAAAAATGAAGAGTGTTCTACCCTCTCCTAGTCCCGTCACAATCAAAGTCAACATAGCCTAGATCTGCCCTATCCTGAGCTACATAATCCTATCCTGCCATGCCGTCAGGAGCTACCTCCGCCAATCCTGCTTGCACTGTCCGGGCCCACCTGTTTTTAAAACCAGGCATGATCTGTCCAGACCTAACTATTAATCCTGTCATTCCCTGTCCAGGCCAACTTGAGTCAATCCTGCCCTGTTCAGGCCAACCTGAATCAATCCTGACCTGTCGAGGCCAACCTTTCAATCCTGCCATGCCCTGTCCGAGCCTACCTGAGCCAATCTTGCCCTACCCTGCCAGGCGCATAGCTACCCGGAGGCACGGCAGCATGTGCATACACGTAGTTTTCGCAAATAAAAAAAATAAAAAAAAAATAAAATAAAAAAAACCGAAAGAGTGAGAGTGAGACAGACAGAAAGGGGGTGTTATTAATTAAAGATGATCCCGAGTGTCAACAGTTTACTTGAGCGGCCGTCAGGCACCTCGCCGTACTTTTCTGCTTCCATATCGTTCCTTAGCTAGCTACGCCCCTACCTGCCTCACCCCACCTACCATATGGCATGCAGACATACAACATATGTTTACCTAGAACTGACGTGTTTCTTAGCTGCGAACGATCCACGTAGTTTAAGACAATCTGTCTTCCCATAATGACACCTGTTTCACTGATAACTGCTTGTCAGATTTATTAAACATCCTTTTGTACAAAGGATATTGATTCGTGAAATTGACAGCTGTATAGTCATAGTGAATTAGTGGGCCGGAGAACGCTAATTTCTTCGCCATTACACGCTATTTATTACTGGCAGAACACGCTCAATGCAGAACAAAAGGAAACACTATTTTAAAAGGCTCTCCTAACATTTGTAACCAGTCACTGTTAAAAGTAAAGATTGTTTTAGCGAACGAGGCCTAGAGAGCACATTGATTTTTATCTTATCATCGGCTATTGCACGTCAATCATATGGTCATTCTGATATATTTATTTAGAGGAAACCCGCTGCTGCCACATAGGATACTCTTTCCGATAAGCAGCAAGGGATATATTATAAGCACTGTCCAACAGACAGGACAACACATACCACGGCCTTTGATGAACCAGTTTGTATACCACTGGTTGGAACGGACCAGTCACTGTTTATTCCGAGGATATGAGGAGGGTGGGGCGGGGGGGGGAGGGGTGCGTTTCCACTTTTTTCGCCAGTTTTTATTTCAGGTATAGTTTCGCAGTTTCGCACACATTTATTACACACATAAAGATGAGCTCTCTCTCTTTGAAAAATGCCCCCCCCCCCCCTTCCCACTTTAAAATCCGTCTTACTGGGCATTTCTTGTGTTAAACGTACGACATGTGGTCTACAAAAAAAATATCATATTAAGCAAATTTATATTATCACATATGTTGCTCTTTTGTATTATCAGTAACAATAAATACCATGACCTATGATAGGCAGTAACAATTATAGGTGTGGAAAAAAAGGATTGTTTGTTTAACGACACCCCAGTACATTGTTTATTCAGCGGCTTATAGTTGTGGAGCACTGATTGGAAAAAAATATATTGCGTAATAAGTCGACTTTTAAAAGTGAATCCTATTAGTGACAGTTATTGTATGGAAATTTAATATTACGTTTTAACAACGGCTCTGTAATTGACATTTCCAGTGTAGTGAAGTTGATTGCAACATATGGTGATGTATACTTTTCAGCAAAAGTTAAGCACCATCTATTTTTCGTATCCTGTTCTTTATAAAAAATCATGTATAGTTAGTTAAGTTTGTTTCATCACTTTATTCGAACTTTAAAAAACGTATTTAAACACATGCCTCGTAGGCATAGACGTATATATATATATATATATATATATATATACAGGATGTCCATAAAGTCTATTTACAAATTAAAAAAAATATTATAAAGGCAATTGATGGGATGTTTTTATCAGATTTGTTCAATATACTCAGTGGTTATCAAAGTTTTTAATCGCATTGCATTTGTGTTATTTATTTATGTATTTATTCATTTACTTTTGTAATAAAATTGTTTAAATTGTAAAGAGTCTTTATGGACACCTAGTGTAATTAAACATTTACAATATTTCAAACTATTTATTTTTCTGTAATACCTATGAAAGCTGAGTTAATAGCTTCAAAGAAATTACATTTAAAAAACAATAACAGATAATTTCGGAAAAGAAAATAAGTTGTCTCAGTTTAAAAGTATTTGATCTGTTACAGAAGTATTTTGTTTAATTATTATTTAAAAAAAAATCATTTATTGTCCCAGACGTATTTTAGTAATGTCAAGGAAGGGACCCTGAATCATTACCTAGCAATAAAAATTTATATACAATAAACAAACATAATAAATATACTTGTACATAACTATATTGACATTTAATTACTTCTGGAACAGAAAGAAAGAAAACAAAAAGGAGTGTGACAGAGAGGGAGAAAGAGAGAAAGACAGA
>JAULBS010104787.1:0-15683 GCA_032355785.1 Symmetromphalus regularis
GTATTTATTTTCGTGCTTATATCCAATTAAGGTTCAAGCACGCTGTCCTGGGCACACAACTCATGTTCCTGTGCTGTTTGTCCAGGACAGAGATTAGTATTAGTAGGAGACACAAAACCCGCTGCTTTTCTATAAACAGCAAGCGATCTTTTATATGCCGATAGATTAACCACTGTGCCACGGAGGTCGGTTATTCCGATAAGCAACAAGAGGTATTTTATATGCACCGTCCCACAGACAGGACAGCACATACCATGGCCTTTTATGAACCAGTTTTGGAGCACTGGTTGGAACGGAAAGTAGTCCAAACTGCATATGGATCCACTGACAAGGATTGATCCGAAGGCCGACCGCTTCGCAGGAGGACTTGCTACCGTTTGAAAGCTGGAATTGTGTACATTTTACAACAGTTATAAGAATTTGTTAGATATTTCTTATTTTATAATAGACTGGCATATTTTTAAAGCATCATTCGCTGACCAGTATATTTTTTGGAGTGTATATACTATGTCAGTGACACTTTATGGCCAAACTCCCTCTGCCCGCTCCCCCTCCCACCTCGACACACGCCCCACATTCTCAACCCCCCGCCCCCAAGCAAGGGCGAAAATCCGTTCCAAAAAGTGGGCGTTACGGAACATACCCTTGTAAAAAAAGTTGGGGGGGGCGGACCATCCCGCACCCCACCCCCCCCCCTCCCCAAACATTATAGACCATTTGTGTACTTCGTTATATTTGCTCTAAGACGACATGGTTTAAAGTGTTACATTGATACAATAAAGAGAAATAGTGATAAAGATTATAATTTAGGCATTTTAATTTTAATTTCACTGAAAATTTCAGTTTTTCTAAGCATGGGATTTACGCCCATGCCTTCAAGCCCCCTTTCAGACATTGTGGTTAAATACGCGTGCATAACTTTAGAAGTATGTTGTTTTATCCAATAACTTATTTTGATGATAAAAACAAATTTCTATAATTTTCTTGATAAAGTGGAAAAATTATGTTACTGACCACGCGTGTTAGGCAGGATATGCACAGCGTTCACGAAAACATTAAAACTATTGAGAAAGTGATTTGGGAGTGTAGGTTACACACCACGGGCCTATGGGAACGACTTTGGGAGTGTGGGGGTGGCACTGATCGATTTGGTACTCTATGTAATATTTTGGTCAATATGGAAAATATTAATGTGTTAAAAACCACCCAAAAAACCCGGCTCATATATGGGAGGAATGTGTTCCCCCGCCCTCCCACTTCCCAGGTTCCTACGGCCATCCACCACCACTGATTTTGAATAGAATAGTGTAAATATTCATTAAAAAACATGACAACAAATACAGACATAAAATGGTTAAACATGCTGAAAATCAATACAGGTTGTATACAAATGTTATAGCAATTGATCTTTAAAATAATAATAATTAATTGATTAATTAAAAAATAATAAAATAAAAAAGACCAAACAACAACCACAACAACAACAACAAATAATTTTAAAAATAATAATTAAAAAATAATAATTAAAAAAATAATAATTAAAAAATGTTTTAAAAAATATAATTAAAAAAATTACAATACATGAAGACTATTCCGATGTAATTAACATGCACGGCGGTACAGGGGACCTGGGGGTGGGGATCTTGCTCCCTACCCCCAATAATTGTGATTCATAGCATAATTTTTATATTCACTTGAAACAGAGCTTCGTGCCTAAATCTGTCAGAACCCACCCCACACTACCCCACCCCAATGTTTACTTGTTTCCGCCGTGCCTGATTAAGAATAAAACAAGCAGATTTAAATAAAACAAGTGGTGGTACTTACATTCTTTGCGGATACAACTTCCAGCTGGAAAACAAGAAAACGTAAACTATCAGTGATTACAAGTCGTTATCAACAATGACGTCAAAGTATTGTTAACGTCACCGTTAGATTTCGGACAACTCCGTGTCTGACGGAAAAACTCGAACTGTCGTTACGTTGATTTCAGATAAAATTCCGGTAAATAAATAAACAAATAAATAAATAAAATGTTAAAGCATGTTTATGTTAGACGCGTATTATTATAAACCATGGGTTAACCAAGCCATTTTTTTAATGTAGATTCCAAATTTACAGTCGAGCACCGAAGATGTGAGCGTTGTTCTGGTACTGGGAACGTCCAATCCAGATTTTTTTTGAAACAGACGTCATATGGTGCACTCTGGTGGCTAACACCCATAAATAAACTTGGAAATCGTAAGTTTTAATGCGGCAATTTGTAAAATATCTGAACTATAGATAGCATCGTCTGAGTTGCAGCTCACTTTTAAAGTATCTTTAGCTCGGTCCGCGTATGAAAAGGAACACATCTACATATTTTCCGTTTTTATAAGATTTTTTTTGAAAAAATGATGTGGTTGCCACTACGTACTTGCGTATTTAGGCCCGTAAACAAACAAAGTAAAGTTTGTTTTATTTAACGACGCCTCTAGAGCACATTGATTTCTATCTTATCATCGGCTATTGGACGTCATACATATGGTCATTCTAAGCAGCAAGGGATCTTTTATATGCACCGTCCCACACAGCACGACAGCACATACCACGGCCTTTGATAAACCAGTTGTGGACCACTGGTTGGAATGGAAAACTGTAACGAGGTCGAAAATAAGTAGGTCTAAAATCAACCAACCAACCGCACTATACTACGTTACTCTTGAAATAGTGTAAACCTAGTACATTATGTAGTCCAAAATGGACGGGCTGCTTATTGATTATCGATTATTGGTTGGCATCCCGTCGAATGTGGGCCATATACCCGTTAAGCAAAGCCCTGCAATTTACTGGATACAAACGCTTCAGTTTTCGACCAAAACATTACAAGAAATGTAGATATACAATAAAATTGCCAACTTACGTGCTTATTACATCCCTTTTCACAATAAATCCCACATTATCCACTAATTTTGCCTTCAACCATCGATCTATTTAAAAAACAACATGGCGGTCGAACAACTGCTTTACAGATACGAAGGGGAGGAATGGGAAATGAACAGAGGGATTGTTGGCGGGTTGGAGGAATGTTGGTGCGTGTTGTAAATAAACAGTAATATATTACATTGTGACTGGTTTATTATATTTTATTTTTTAATGACTCCATAGAGATAGCGGATGAACTGAAAGTTTCGTATTTGTGACTTATTTGTTCGACCGCCATGTTGTTTGTAAATCAATCAGCGGTTGAAGGCAAAATTAGTGGATAATGTGGAATTTACTGTGAAAAGGGATGTAATAAGTGCGTAAGTTGGCAATTTTATTGTATATCTACATATTTTTTGTAATGTTTTGGTCGGAAACTGAAGCATTTGTAGCCAGTAAATTGCAGGGCTTTCCTCTTTAGTGGGTATGTGGCCCACATTAGATGGGATGCCAACCAATAACCAATAATCGATAATCAATAAGCAACCCGTCCATTTTGGACTATCACAGATTATAATAATGATTTTTAAAAAGTCACACAATTTATTCATCAACAATAAAAACAAGAAGTGGCATACCACGACATGAATAAGATACCGGGTACGAAATGACTATGGTACGAAACGACCAAATAACTATGGTACGAAATGACTATAGTACGAAATGACCAAACCACAATGGAACGAAACGACTATGGTACGAAAAGACTATGGTACGAAATTACCATAAACTATGGTATGAAATGGCCATAAACTATGGTACGAAAAGGATGGTACGAAATGATTAACATCCTCTTTCTTGACTTCAGAATAAATGTTGGAGCGATTATAGAATCTGTCCGCCACTCTCCAAGTGTCTAAAAGAGGGATTTTTTTTGTGGGGATTCTTAAAAAAAGTGGGGCTTTGTTTTTTGTAGGAAAAAGAAAGAAAGAAAGAAAAAATTATATTTAAAAAAAAATTATATATAAAAAACAATTAAAACATAACTGACTCTAACCAAATCTAACCCTAAAACTGACCCTAACCAAACCTAACCCTAAATCTAACCCTTAAAACTGACCCTAACCAAACCTAACCCTAAAACCGACCCTGCCCTAAAACTGACCCTAACCTAACCAAACCCTAACTCAAACCATAAAACTAACCCAAACCAAACCTAACTCTAAAACTGACCCTAACCCTAAAATTTAACCAAACACTAAAGCTAACCCTACCCTAAAACTGACCCTAGGCTATTGCTAACCTAACTCAAACCCTAAACCTGACCCTATTTTATCTATTATCATTTACTATGGAATGGGGAAACACAAAAGAGTTGAAAAATGTTGATTCTTTGAGGATTTCACTACTAACTTGGTGGCGGACAGATTCAATAACCGTACCAAAATGTGCATAACTGAAAATAAGTTATGCCCAAAAAATTTGTGTAACGTATTTTGTAATAGCATAACCGGTTTAAAAAAAATGGAAAAACAACTTTAAAATTACAATTTTCGTGCCCCATAACAGTTACGCCAGGATATCTACTAAGAACGACAAAATAAATATATAAATGTTTACTAATCTTATCAAGTGGCCTTTTTATCATTATTTTACATATATCTCAAACGAAGCACAAAGTTGTATTTATTGTTAAAATGCCAGTTGAAAACATTCGATGAAATCCACCATGATAGAAGATGAGAGTTGTCTTTTCGTGCTTTTTACAAAAACCATTGTATTCCATTAACATTAAGGATTGTTCAGGAATTTTTAATTACTTGTTTTTTTTTTCTCCCTTTTATTTTCTTTAAATTTAACAATAACATTGTTAAAGAATTGTCATCAAAATTCAACGAGATAATAACTGCAGTGACAATGAAAAACCATTAACTCAACTATTAACACTGCAACACAGAAACGACCTAATAATAATGTGTCAATTTATTGTTAATTTGGTTGATCTCACGAACAGTAATGACAAAACAAATATATCACCTATAATGACACTAATAATAAACAAACAAAAAACAGCAAAAAAAACCACAACATTAAATATTATTTTTGATTAGAAACGCATGCATCTAACCTAATCATTTTATCTTCTAATAACACTAGAACTCTTGAAGACATTTTATTAATTTTACCCCTATTCGTTATAACATGAAATATTTTTTTAGATTTGGTCTCAAATATTTTTTATTTGTCCTCACATGGTAGTAATAAAGGTCAAGAACGCAGATGAACTGCTCAGAGAATTAATTGGATAACTCTTCGGTAAAATGTTGGCTATTTGCAAAAGCTAATTTTTAGGATTAGTGAAAATTGATAAATTTCCAAGTCTAAAATTCATCATAGTATTAATTTACCTGTTGATATCACATTTTTAATTTTAGAGCATCCTGTAATTTTGTTAATGCTTAATGTTTGGTATTGCAGTAAGAACTGCATGCGGAGCTCGTGCGCACACAAGATATCAGTTTTTGCAAAGGGCACAAAAAGACAACGGGCACGAATAGTGGACACTTGACCATTGTTTTAAAAAATAAAACCATTGTCACTTTGAAGTAAAAAGGAATTGTAATAAATATATAAATTTACAGTATACACATCAAACTTATACCTTGCTCATGTGATATTTAATAATTTTCCATAATCAGCTGAAGATTTCTGACTAACATTTATTAGTGGAAGCATCGTAATTGATGATTGGCTGCATTTTGAAGGAATTCCTTTTGGCAACATCTAACAATGAGAATACATTACACTTCCCAACATAAGTATTCTAACTAGACTGGTAATACTAGTGGTATTTGTAATTTCTGTTACATATAATTATAATTATACATGTTGGAAATCAGTCAAGTTGTTTGTAAGTAAGAAAAGATGATAAAGAAACTTTATTTTACACAAATGGTAAATCGATTATATGTGAAATAAATTTGCACAACTGATGCACGACGAAACAATTATACAATTTGTGCAGACCTTTATTTCTATGTCATAACACATGCTGTACAATTTCTCACAATATCAGAAAAGGCACAGGAAAAGAAATTTTCTTACTAATATGAAAGCAACACTTTCTGTGCACTACAAAAATTAAAATTTGATTTCTGCAAAGGAATTTAAATGTGATACGTATACATGTTTATGAAGGCTTTCTTTTTTGTATGATTTGTCACAAATTATTTCAGTTAATTTGCTAATTATTTTGTTTATTCTTGTAACGGAAATGAAACAATTCAAAGACATGAAATTTAAAAAAAACCTTGGTCTTCATTCATGATCGTACATGACATAATTGAGAACACTTTAATTAATATATAAAATGTTTTTACAAAACCTCATTTTTTATTTGTAAATTATTTTTCAAAATTATTCAATTTTCACCATAAATTGTCTGAACTATAATAAATAATAAGTTTGAAGTGAATTCATGACTGGCTTGCATAGTTAACTAGATTGCTGTATATTGTCACTGTTAATCAACTCCACTTAATGAAACATGGGAATTATAATTAATATATGATATATAAATTTGCCTATGTGCAATGATCCCCAGTGGTCCAGCGGTGGAATGTCGGACTCTCAAGCTGATGGCAGTTTCAAAACCTGTTGGAGGCTGACTCACACTTGTCTAAGTGTAAAAATTACCAAATGATTGACATCCAATAGCCGATGATTAATAAATCAATGTCCACTAGTGGTGTTGTTAAACAAAACAAAAACAAGAAGAAAAATTTCCAGTGTGCAAATGACATTTAGTTCAAACCCATGTTTTTATCACACCAAAGTTCAACTGATGAGGGGACCATTGATTCACTGGCCTTGACGTTTATTTGAAAACTAGGTTAAAGTTGAACCCTGGGTTTCAAGTTCCTTAATTTACACAGAATTTCCATAACATAGTGTTAGTACACATTATGTAGATGTCCTTTTGGGTCTTCCTTCAAGATCAGTATAATAATTTATTTTTGAATATGAGGTAGAGTTGGTAAGGTGGAAAAAAAAGGACAAAGAAAGAGCAATGTCCAAAGTAAAGGAGTATTTGTTTAACAGTACATCTGTTTTGTGATATACCTTGACTTGACTTTTAACTGTTTATAAATGAAATTAAATACCATGATGATTGTATGTTCATTTTCTTGGGTGTTTCTTTACAGATTGTTCCGAATTTTTGGAAACGTATTTTTATTTGTTGCATCTGATGTTGATGAGAAAGTTGGAATCCTTCGAGATTATAGAATGAACCCAGAAACAAAGGAAAAGTATGAAACAATTGAGTCAATGATCAGCTATGAAGATGAAAATAAAACATACAACATAACTAATACATCTGGCTCTCGCACCTTGCTGCGGTTACACAGGGCCCTGGAATTCGTTCTAGAATTTATGATAGAGCTTCGTGAAGCCGAAGATGGAGACAAAATGTCAGATTGTGCGTCAAGTGCTTACGACAGAACTTTAGCCAAGTTTCACCCATGGCTAATTCGAAAAGGTGTCCAGATTGCAGTTTACACTCTACCAAAGAGAAAGACTCTTCTGCAGAAAATGAAAATTCCTGATGAGAATAAAGCCAGAGAATCTCTTGGAGCCATAATTGATATAGGACGTATAATCTATGATCAAACACAGGAACTATATTCTGTTTATGATTTATTAGATTTACCATAACAAATCTCAGAATGTAATTTAAACATTTTTGTCTATTTAATATTTTAAAAATTATTTGGTTCGATAGGAGTGTTGTTTTTGTTATGACATTAAACATGTATGTATACTGTTGATCGTGAATGAAATTATTGCTAAACTTGTTTTAAAATTTTACTAACATTGTTTCATATTATTTAATTTATGCATTAAAATGTATACATATTTATGAATAACATTTAGTGCTCAATTTTAATGTGAGTCCATGAGTTTGGCACTGGCCAGTTTTACATGGGACTTTTATAGCACATAAAACCATAAATTTCCTCAAACCTGCAATCTCTCCTCATTTTATAATGCATTGTTTAAATGCAAAAATAAATAAATAATAAAACTGCTGTTTTAATCAACGGAATACAAAGAACCATAAAAACAGTCATTTTTCCACACAGATGAAGTTTAACAGGGTCAGTCAGTTATCATCAACATTTTCTTGTTCATCCATACATGTAGTATTAAATTAATAACTACATCTAAAATCGGTCACCTGTGGCATATACTGTTTAAGAATAGGAAAATTTTGATAATTGATAATTTTGAACAACCCTTTATTGTCATTAATATTGATAGTGAAAGAAGGCCACCATTTGATATCTTGATGGGAAACAAGCGCATGTGCAAACAGTAGAGCCTTGTGAGAGGCATCTCAGGAGAAATAGCTGTTTAATTGAATTAATAGCTTTGTATACATGTAACAAAAGATAAGACAAAGCAGTTGATGGGACAATAAGAGCATGTCATGGGCACAAAAAAGTCTTGGACAATTTATTTAAAATGGTTAAATATTAAAGATATTCCACAGATTGCATTTTTAACGTCTTTAAATGTTTTGTATTTATGTGTTATCTGTAAACTGTAGCATGTGTAGAGTCACTGATTTTCCGCAATAATGGAAACGTGGACGGAATCACAGAAAAACCTATCTGAAACGGAATTACTGATTTTCTCTGAAAATATTCACCTCCAAATATCGCAGTTTATTAACTTAACAGATTTCTCAGCATTATTTTAGAAACAGAAATGGTCGGTACCTGACTACACTGATATCTGTACTTGTTAGGCTAAATTAGTGCACAGATGATAATTTTGTTTGTATGTTTCAGTCGATTTAACGTAGAAAACAACGTTTTTTTACAAACAAATTTGCTCCAATTATCCAATAATTATGCAAGTTAAAGATTTATTTCATATTTTGGATCGATCTATTTATAATATTAGTTTTAATTTAAAACGATGAAAATGATACTATTAAAGTCATTTTTTATGTATTGATTCTAATTATATTCGGAGATTTTTGCAAAAACCATGAATTACCGAATTCTATGTCATTGCGAATTAAATAAGTTTCTGTTCAAAACAGAAACGGAATTTGTTAAATTGTGAAACAGAAAATGGAAAATCAGAAACGGAAAGTCAGAGCCTCTACATGTGGTGGATTTCACGGGATTGATATGAATCTCTGCATATACATGTAGCTGTCATTATAACAGTTTAATTGTTCACTCTAAAATCTTGCAGTCATTTATTTATGAGTGGTTCGTTAATTGTTCCGTCATCAGCATTACAATTCATGTTTGGCTATAAACACCGGAGTATATGTTCATGTTGAACACGTGACCTTCTTCAGAAACATACATATAATTTTTTATGTATTAAACCAACATTTAGTTACATTGTCCATTATGTAAGTCTAAGACCACTGGACAGTGGAAGTCACTACAATCAGCTCATATACAATATGTTGACAACTGGCAATTGGATGATGGAGATCATCATAAAATCAGATTTTAAATTAGTGTCCCTCATGTCCAAAAACTGGACTAAGGCGTTTTTACAGCAATTATCTTTAAATGCATACTACCAAGGACCCTGGACCTAATTAATTTCCAAACAAAGAATTAATTTTAAATATAAACATTTGATTTGTCCATAGAAATACTTCATTCAACAAATTACATAACTACCACATTTCACATATTACCAATATTTTAAAAATAATAATGAATTACATGTACGTGTACATGTATGCTAACGGACAAATCATTTTTTTTTTAAAGATTTTTTTTCTATTGAAGTTGTGGCATATATATTTCGAGTCACGTAACAGGTATTCCCCCGTTACTGTGAAAACATAGTGCTCCTTGTCCCGGTGATGTAATGACTAATGGTTAATAGTTATTTACACACATAAGCACACACCAACAATACCTTTTTTGAGCCAATTTAAATATACAAATTTCTCCCCTTACCAGAGTTCATACTCCTGACCAGTGATAAAATTAAAGAGATTTTTGAAGGACTTTCAAGTACATGTATCTAACATTTGAATTTTATTAAGGACCAATTTCAACTAAATATTTTGTACAACTCTGTATTTATATCAAATGAATACTTGTGCATGTAACCGTTGCCTATCAAATTTAGTAGTACTAAAAATTGGAATCAATGTTTTTATCTGTAACTAAAGGTAAAACAGAAATAGAAAAAGATCAGTAACCATCATTGTTGGGTGAAACCTTGCAAATAAAGATATATAATATATGTAACACTGACCTATCAGGGAAATTCAAACTCTTATTAACTTAAAACATAATTTTCAAGTACTTTCAAGGTATCAGATTTGTTTTAAAATACAAGTACTTTGCCAAGAACCTATGTTTTCAAAAAACAAAAAAAATAATTTACATACTTTATAGTAACTGTTGTAATAAAATGAAAGAAAAAGGAAACAAATAAAAAATAACCAAAATTCGTACTGACATTATAATTGATCTCATTAGAAATGTATTGAGAGGTTTGTTTTCTGTAATGCATAAATGTTGTTTTACAGATCATTCACAATTGTTGACATTTATCATTTCATTTATATTATATACATATATTAACATCAAGAACCCTGCCTCACTCCCCACCAAATTAGCATATATTTATAACGTATATTTGTTTGCTGAATTTAAAAAAAAAATAAAAAATTATGAATTAATATTTGTATTCATCTCTTGACCCAGCATCCCTCACCACTTTTATATGTAATGTACAAATAAGTAAATTTCAACAATGACTGTGAATGATCAATTAGTTACATTATGTGTATATTGTTTAAATATTCTGTTAAATGTGACACTTTACACCAGATGGAAACAAGAGTAATAAAAAGTTTAAATTGTTCCATTACATTTGTTTTGTTTATCATATTTAAGTTGTGTACTGTATCGGACACATGTAGATAAGTAAAGGAGTTCCTGTGTGATTCGATTTGGATTACAAGTATGTTATCAATCTAGGGGTATCACTACATGTCATAAGTAATGACGGGCCCGCCATGTCTTAAGATTTATTTGGAATATGCCCGCCATACATTGGCAGCAATAGCAATGTCCACCATCCATTTATTTAGGTTTAGTAATCTATTACATTAATACTTTTTATATGTGTTTCCTTTCTTTGCAAGACAAAATATGCATAAACAAAAACTAAATGCTGGCCATGTTTCAGTAGTAGTCTGTTGTCAGTTTTGTTAATCACATTTCTAATGGGAATGAAAATCAGTGTTCATGAAAACAAATGGTCCTCAGATCTGGTTAGTGAATTTTTGTTTTGGTCTAGTAGAATTGTTCAAATGTTATCTTTATATACACAGGCCACTGACCTATGCTTATTGTAGGGCTAGTTTGTGAAATATTTGTTTAAACCACAGGAAAGATTTATAATAATACAAATATGCCACAGGTATCTTTTCCGCTGTGACAATACATTAATGCAAGCATCTATCCACTGGCTGAACATACAAGATATCAAATTCATCTCCATCTTGTATTTTGTTGACTTTGTTAAGGAGATCCACTTTGATGCACCTTCCTTCAAATACTCAACTTTCTGTTATTTTTCTACTCATGTTGCACAGGACTTTGTTCAAAGGTAGAATGTCTTCCTAAAGAGAGAGGTCATCGGATCTATTCCCTTCAAAGGACCCACGAGGTGATTTATCAAGCCTACGTTCCATCACTGGTTTTAACAAAGACTGGTATGTGCTGTCCTGTTTGAGAGAACATATAATGATCCTTTAATGCTAATTGGAAAGAGGAGCCTATGTAGCAGTAGCATGTTTTGTCTGAACACCATGAGTCTAGTCCGAGTCAAAAATACTGTGAGTTTGACACTTATATCCACAGATTAACCAATGTGCTGGTAAAGTCTAATGCACATGGCACCCAAAAACATGTTTTCTGAAACGGATATGTGTTTTCGGCGATTTACTTTGCCATGTGCATTGATGGAAAACAGAAAAGAATATTTAGCTTAATGCGTTTCACTAAACAAACTTGTTTGATTTGCAAAATATGTTTAGGTATTTTGGTCAGACTTGTTTCGCTGTGTGCGTTGCCTGCTAAACAAAAACAAGCTCCTCATGTGACGTCAGTCAAAGATAAACCAATCAGCAAACAAGTAGCAGCCACCTTATTTCAAAATGGTGATATCCGGTACTGACATCACTGTCATGTGACGTGGATTTTTTTCTTCTGTTTTTGTTTTACCGTGTGCGTTAGCTGTTTTCAATGTTTGATCGAAACGAGACAGATTTCTGTTTCAGGAAAATATGTTTTGGGTGCCACATGCACAAAAGCTCAACAAGATTAAAGCACAAAAAATACAATACACCATTTGTCTCATTTTATAGAAAGACTCGAAGGATTTCAAATATTCATGGATTCAGTTACACAACAATCACAATAATCTTTATTAAAATGAATAAATCAAAAATAAGGAGTAAAAATATTCTTCCATTCAATCACACAACAATTAAAGTATTTACAATTAATCAAACAATATCATTCATAACATCAAAACAAATAGTATTTATCATAAATAAAATCACCATGAGCCCATCATGTGTGAATCCAGAGGACTTGGTGGGTTAGAGTAAAATGGTGTCACTGGTACAGCCAAAGGGGAGAACCATGCCTCACCATCTTTTATATTTGCCTATCTAGCAATGGGGGTAGGAGATACAAATGTTGCAAAGATGGGGATGTGACACTGGTGCCCCCTCTTGATCTGCCCCTGACCCATACTAATATACCTACGCATCAGAATTTGAGGTCTAAATTTAAAGCTATGATTCAAACTGCATTGCAATAAAAAAAAAATCCATTAAATTTAATGTGTTCTGCAAAATTGAACGGCATAACAGATTAAATTTAATGGATTTTAATTGCAATAAACTTGTTAATAACTGCTTTAGTTTTAAAAAAGTAGTTTGTTTTATTCAAATAATAACACACAGATGTGTAATGGGGGCTAAAAATTTTGCACTAATAAGCTATGACCAATTCCCTTCAATATAAAATGTCGACCTAGACACATTGTATAAGCGGCTAGTCATGTACATTGTATGGTAGAAATTTGCCATTTTGGAAGATGTGACAGTTACAAACTTAATCACATTTGTCATAATTACTGTCCAACATGTTTAAACCTTTTAGTAAAAATTAACAAATCTGTGTAAAATTGACTCCTTGTGTACATTACAGAAATAGAGATATATATTATAAAACTAAAAAATTGTGTCTTTTTGTTTTTTGGATATGAACCTTTTCTTTAATTATCCATCATTTTCACCAGCAGAGCAAAATTTATTATTTCCAAACAGAGCGGGATGTATTTCAAACTATAGTGTCCACCTGTGAAGCTGTCGATCGTCGAATTGATCCTTCTCAGTAAACCCATTTGCAGTTTGGGCTATTTTCCATTCCAGCCAGTGGTCAACAATTGGTTTATCACAGGCCATGGTATGTGCTGTCCTGCCTGTGTGTGATTGTGCATATAAAAGACACCTCATATGTGGCAGCTGTGGGTTTCCTCTAAATAATTATGTCAGAATTACCATAATATTATGATTGACATCCAATAGCCGATGATAAGATAAAAATCAATGTTCTCTAGATACATCATTAAATAAAACAAACTTTACTTTTATTTCCAAACCTGAATATGTAAAATATGAACTGAAACATTTCTGGTTAAGTAAGCTTGATCTGCTATTCTGTCAAACATGAAAAACATTTTCATGAAGACATCGAATGTTCAACACTGTTTTCCATTATGCCATTTACTTTTAAACCAGAATCAGTTTTTAACAGAGTGTTTTCTTCTGAAGTGTCATCAGTTTTCAATATAGGTTCTTCTTCCGTTGTCTTGTCAGTTTTAAACAGACCATTTTGCTCTTCTGTACCCATTAATGACCACTCACTAACATTTTTCTTTGTTGCAACTTGCTCAACAGTTGCCTAAAACATCAAATAAATGGAAAAATGGTAATAGTTTGTGGCAGTAAACAACATTATGATGACTAATTCAATATGCAATTCTGACATTATGAAATCTGTATCGGTTAGGAATGGAGTCCTTATTGGACTTTTATTAATAAATTTTTTTTTATATGTTTCAGTATTTTTCAACATATGTAGACCATACTAAACATATTCCAGTGTGATACTTTTTATATTATAACAAGTGTATTTTTAATTGCACGTTATAATATGGGAATGTGTTTGCCATTTTATTTATTACTCATCTACCATTAAAGGAAATAATATTTGTCAGAAAATATCTAAATTTCAGCAATGTTGCTATTCTAATTTAAAAACAACACAATGGGAAAGATGCATGACATTCAGCTTGAATGATATTCTATATGCAGTTGGTTTTGCATACAATATTTTTATGTAACACAATGATTTTCATAAAGTGGGCATTAAAGAGTTATATGTCATATCAATTTTGACTCATAGTAACTATGATAAGTGAGTTTATCAAAACAAACAATTTCTAACAAAATGAAGGAAAAAAATGTTGCACAACAAACCACAGTTTGATCATCATTCTCTCTGATGTTCTCATTAGAATTAACTTTGGCTGGGTCCAAGTCATGTGAACTGGCTGATGGTGCTATCTCTGAGGCATCTGTACTAGAACTTTTTATCATCTCATACGTTTGACTTGTGCTGCCATTCACTGATGTAGTAGAGGATGAACTTTCCAGTTGCCAGGTGGGAACTATAGGTATTGTTTGAGGAGTTGGTGGGAACTGTCTTCTAAAATAATTACGAAAAAATTTCAATATAAAGGGTATTTAACTGCACGATTAGATCATTTAAAATTCTTTCTATGTTTTGAGTTTACAGAAACCAAAAGCATATCTGTTTTTGTTGTTTTTTTCAATTTTGTTTGACACATTCAAGGAGTTTTAATAATTTCTACTACAATAAGAATTAAAATATAATATGTATAGGTACTCATGTTGAAAACTGATCCTATACACACCTATCAATTTTCAAATTTCGGTGGACAAGAAATGAATTATTTTTACAGTATTGTGGTTGTCACATTTACATGTCACTTTGTGGAGACTGAATGTTTGTTCAATAACCTAGCACATCCTTTAACATGTGGCAATTGGGTGTTAAACTCTGTTTTGGACTGACTATATGATCTACTTAAGACATGATGCTATCAAATTTATTATTTTTTATTTAGCCACAAAGGATCTTTTATAAGTATGTTCCCAAAATACAACATATACCATAACCTTTTATATGGACCACTGGTTGAAATGGGAAATAACCCAAACTGTCCACATAGGGAGAGATTCCAACAGCCTTTGTATATCCCACACAGACCACTGGCTGAAATGGGAAAAAACCTAATGTGTCCACTGAGGTGAGACAATCCCACAGCCTTTGATATACCAATAAAAGAACCACTGGCTGAAATGGGAAATATTACTCATTAACAAGTAATGATGGACAAGGCATGAGTTCTGATCATTCTACTGATCCACATACCCCACTAGCTACTGAAGACCATGAATTCATATATAACAATACTTCTGACTATTAGGAAGTACCGTGGTCACGAAGACCATGAATGGATATATGACAATACTTTTGACTATTAGGAACTACTGTGGTCACTAAGACCATGAATGCATGTATGACAATACTTCTATTAGGAACTACTGTGGTCAC
>JAULBS010104798.1:0-11987 GCA_032355785.1 Symmetromphalus regularis
TATTGGACGTCAATCATATGGTCATTCTGACATATGTTTTAGAGGAAACCCACTGCCGCCATATTGGCTACTCTTTTTGATAAGCATCAAGGGGTCTTTTATATGCACTGTTCCACAGACAGGACGGCACAGGACAGCACATACCACAGCCTTTGATAAACCAGTTGTGGATCACTGGTTGGAATGGAAGATAGCCCAAACAGCAAATGGGTGCACTGAGAAGGATCGATCCGATGACCTACTTAACTTTATAATACATCTTTTCATGGTAATTATTTATTACATATTTATTTATTTTAATAATGATTGTAAAATGATTTCTTTGTGCCGCTGAAAAAACATTATATAAATGTTGTGCCGTAGACAAAATAGATATTGTAAAAAAGCCACAATTTTAATCCCATGGCTAACAGTTAAACAAATGCCAAGATGTTATTAACTGGAAAAGGTTCTCTCTGCCCATTCAGGTTAACATCAGTACTAAATAATTTGTTGATTTTGAGAATTAGATGTTTTCGGTATTGAAATTTATTTTAAAATCTAATAACTGTAGATGGGAGGATTTTGTTTAACTTTTCATGAGACAAAAAGATTAGGAATATATTGGTTAACATATACTACTCAGTATTTGTAAAAAGATTTCATGTTCAGTGTGCAGTTTGAACAAATTTATTTTTATTAAATTTTTGTTTCACCATTCTCAGTTACAAAGGTTACCCTCTGTTAAAGCAATTTGACCAATTTAGTAAATCACCATTTAAATGAAGAACACAAAAGCCGTTTTGTGCTACAATATGTCAATTATATGTCATTATTATGTTATGAATATTATGAATTCCGATTGGTCAGTTTTGTTTCACATTTTCTTCCATTTCAAATTACATTGAACCGATTTGTTCTTTTGTGACCCCCTGTTACAAGTCACAATATACAATTTATTCGCATGATATAAATTTCATTTTGATTATTTGGTCCTTAATGTTTTTTTACATTAACTCATTGTATTTGTTTCAGGTGACCCTGTCTAAAGATGGTGGATCTGGAGACTTTGCACTAGAAGCCGGTGCATTGGTTCTCGCTGATCAGGGTGCCTGCTGTATAGATGAGTTTGATAAGATGACTAGTCAGCACCAGGCTCTATTAGAAGCAATGGTTTGTATGGTTACTGAGATTCCTTTAAGTTCTTGTTTGATGATGGAAGGAACAATCATACACGTGCGAGTCAAATATTTAGCATATTGTAAAATTCTAATATTGTGCCAGATGGAATGTTTTCAATGCAGGTGAGATCAAATGATATATAATTTCAGCTAATGATTTATTGCATTTTAAATATGTAAACGGTCATGCAAAAATAATAAAATTAAGACCAGTTTTATAAAGATTGAGCAAAAGTATTTAAAAATATATGTTTGGAAGTGGTTTGTTCAGAACTGCATATGTTACAATAATTTAAAAAATCCATTTATATCATAATTAAATCATGATCTTAAATTTGTGAATCTTGTTTCAGGAGCAGCAAAGTATTAGCATTGCAAAAGCTGGTATAGTTTGCAGGTAAGCTGATGTTTGTAATTGTATAAAATGGGTGTAGTCAAATCTACTTATGCGGCCACATGTAGTAAGCCTCAGTGTTCCAGTGGTTGGATGTCACTCAAACTGAAGACAGTGGCACAAACCCTTACGAAGGCTAGCTCATACTTGACTGTGTGTCATAATTTTCAAATCTTTTACGTCCAATAGCCAATGATTAATAAATTAATGTGCTGTACTGGTATCATTAAATAAAATAAAATAATAAAATGATCACATTCTAAACAGCCACCTAGATGAAAAGGCCATTTCTTGTTACTTTCCATAATGGCAGCTTAAGACAAGTCTGTAGAGATTTTAATTTGGATTAATAAACTATTAATGGTAATTTGCTTCTATGTTGTTCAAAGATTGGAATTTTAAAATATCATCTATTTCAAAGTTGTTTTGAAAGTTATAATTGAAATTGTCCGTTTTAAATGTGGATATTTTTAAGTGTAAATTTTTTACAGTTTTTATAAATATAATTTTCTTTTGTTTAGTTTACCAGCTAGAACATCTATTCTGGCGGCAGCTAACCCAGTGGGTGGTCACTACAACAAGGCTAAAACAGTTGCAGAAAACCTCAAGTAGGTGTTTGTGTCACTACCATAATAATATCTAATAATATCCCGGTTTCAGAGGCTCAGTCTGGTTTGATAATTTGTTTGATATCCCCAAAATACTCTTGAAATCGCAAAACAAAGAGAAAATGCATGTAAGAAGTTTATCATTTTCAAGTCTGAGATCTAAATTTTATCATGCTAGATTTAATTTGTGATGACATTATTTGATTGTACCATATGCTCACTTCAAAATATATCATCGTAATCTTATTTATAATAAACTTATTTTTTTTTTATTAATGTTTTGAGCTAGTGGTAGGACATTGGACTGTCAAGCTGAGAACAGTAGTTCAAAACCCATGAAAGACTGGATCACACTTTGATTGTGCAAAATTACCAAATGTTTGACATGCATTACCTGATGATTAATAAATCACTGTACTGTTGCAGTGTCGTTAAACAAAACAAATACCCCTCTTAATTTCTGAGACACTTTCCGTTAACATTAATAAGCAAATACAGTAAAGCAGTCATGGTATATTCGCTGAATATACTTAATTCACTGAACATTTATTAACAAATCAGTTTGTTAACAAATCTTTAATCAGTTGATAAATATAACACTCGAGTTTGTTGTTTGAATTTCTCTTATTTTCTCTTTCTTGTACTAGCCAGTTGTCCACAACTTGTGAAACAAAAGCAGTTGTATGTGTGTAAATCAGTTGGAAAAAGCATGTGAAAGATCCATTAATACATATTTTTATAAAAAATATGTGGCAATAGCAGGTTTTCTCTGAAGACCATAAGTCAGAAACACTGTATGCTTGACACCTGGTAACAGCCACTTTATAAAGAGTTGCTTAGGTGTCATTAAACAAACAATCCCTTCCATTTTTTCTTTTATTTTAAGCAACTTACAGTATTTCTTCTCTCTTTCAGGATGGGAAGTGCTCTGTTATCAAGATTTGATTTGGTCTTTATACTTCTTGACAAACCTGATGAGGTTAATTATTTATTTACTTGTATTTTTAGAGTAGATAGATATATATGAGATACAGTTCAAACAATAAAAATTTACCTTTATCACAACCCATTAATTTCATGATTTACAGAAAATAATTAAAACGAATAGCATATATGGAGGCAGGGACCTTCTGTAAACAGTATGTTACAAATACCATGTTAAATTGGCATGTTTTTATTGTTTCCTTCACTTCTATTTAAAAATGTTTTGTTTGCAGGAAATGGACAGTATGCTGTCGGACCATGTTATGGCATTGCATGGAGGATGTAAGCGGTAAGTTTATCACTGGTTATCAGCAATAATATTAGTAAAGAGACAAACTACAACACTAATAGGTATGTTATGAAATATTAAAAAAAAACATTCTATGTTCCTAGCTATGGGTTATACATCATATCCAGCTGTTATCAGTGAAGCTCTTAGAGCTAAAGAGGATTTTTGTGATTGTTTGTATTGCTGTTTATTCAAGTTTCTAAAGAAAAAAATGTATTTTGGATACCTGATAATATTATGTAATATATGTACACTGCAGTATCACTCTCCTTGTCACAGGGTGGACAACCGTTACAAAGAAAATAAATTGAATTGAATTAAATCATATCCAGCTGACATCTGTTTTATCGTGGGGATTAGCTCAGAGATACGATATTCAGCTGAGGTGTGATGGGTCATCAGATCAATACCCTTCAGTGGACATTTGACTATTTTTCATTCCAGTAAGTGGCTTTGACTATTACAATGAATGCAGTGTATGTGCTGTCCTGTCTGGAAGAGTACATGTTTTTTTATTGAAAGATCTGCTGCATTGTCATTAAACAAATAATCATTATTGCAGTTTTGTATTTGTAGAGTGTTAACTGGTGCCACAGCTAAGAGGGGACAGGTGAGTCACTTGTAACAATGTTTACAAGATATTCTTTATTACCGGAATGAAAATTCTCTGCGGATTTGTGGAAATCCAACTTTTAATTAGTTACATAACTTTTGCGAATGCTAGCCTGTGCAGAACGTAAGGCTGGTTTTTCAAAGCCCCACCTATACTATATTTACTGAATAATCACTTGGAACTGTCTGTGAACACCGAAGAGTTCTGAACAGTAATAAAGTGTCATCTATATTGAATTATTTTTGCTGGGAATCTCGAATTTGGCTCATGTGACGCTTACGTTTTTAGATTTTTTCACAATTGCCATTCTCATCCCTGTTATTATTTGAAGAAACAATCTTATACACCAATAATCAGTCATCTCAGTAGTTCATTATTTTTTCACCCACTGCAAACAGTGCTGTATAACTTTCATCAAGAAACTGAGAAAATGGGCTTCAAAATTTCACATACTGCTGTTTGATATGGGTACAACGATATACCAGTATACCTGTATATTGCAATTCTTACTGAGCGCAATACATACTGCGATATGGTTTCGTGTATCATTCTTATAAAGCCTATGACTATGACAGTAATTTATCAACTTAATTAAACTATGTAAATGTACTGTGTCTATATATTTTTTCATTAAAAATTGGTACAGGTCTTAGTAGTTATAATGATAGTGTCAGTAGCGGGTCCAGTGGGTCCGGACACCATTTTCTCATGTTTTTTTTAACCATTTGCTGAGTGGAAGGATGTGAAAATTAACCTCTTTTCCCTAGTCTTATTCACTCGTCACATTTGGAACGCTCTTTCAGAAATCTACACTTGGATCTCCCCCTTTCAGAAATCATGTATGAGTGTATCATATCTTGGTAATTAATCAAACTATTATGGTACGTATTGCAATATGGGTTTGCTGTATCGCAATATATTGCAATACGGTTTTGGATGTATTGTTGCACCCCTACTGTTTGATGTCAGGTAATCACTGAAGTACCAACTTAAAAAATTATCTTAACACACCTTTTTTTAAATGTTGTTTCGAGAAAAATCACTTTTAATTAATGAGATATTTGCATTAGTGCAAAATGACAAAATAACCTCATATTTATGTTTCTTGCTATTTTAGAATATTGTGTTCAGTGACAAGTATCTACTTTTGTCAGAGGTATCGAATATACAAAAACAATTCTTTAATAAAATCTATATAGCATTTCTTATAAAGTTACTTTTATAATCAGGCATGTGAGAATTGATTACTTTAAATGGGTTCTAGAAATATCAATTTGTAAATGTCACACTAATGAAAACATGGATGATGTAAAATTAAACTTGTATGAGGCACACACAGATTAAATAACTACACAGTTTTGATAACACTGAAAATATTTAGATATTATATTTTTCTATTTGTTAGGATGACCTTGATGAATCTCACCTACAATGGGAATCTGACAGACCTCTTAGTGAGAAGCTCAAACTATTAAGAGGAGCATCATTTGATCCTATTCCGCATCAGCTTCTAAGAAAGGTTATTTTATTATTTTAAAGCCCTTTTTGTTCATATTGTGTAAGAGGGAAAACTATTTGTTTTTCATAATGTGAATGTGTGTTAACATTATCTTGGGCAAGTATGAAAACATGCTTTCTGAAAAATGATGCATCTGTAGTCATTGGAGGCAAAATATGATTACCTTTCACTGTCTTTCTTTTCAGTAACTTCAAATGTGTGGCTCATGTTTTAATCTTCAAATTGTTTTGTTCTGTTTTTAAATAAAATTAACATTTCATTTTCTGATTTTTATTTTACATTCATTCATTAGTGTCTGTTAATGTTAATGCTAATTTTTCCAACTGTCACTCTACTTGGAACATAATAATGTTTTACTTTTCTTATGTGGAGAATATTATACTTTTTTGTCCCTTTTATATGCGGATATTTTAGTGTAAGTCTGATAACGATCTCTGTAGTTATAATAAATGTAACTTTACAAACATTCATTGTTAGACAAGCTTATAAATGTCTGGAGACCTGTTTATTTGAAACTTGTGTTTGTTTATTTTTAATATATTTGTTTTGTTCTCAGTATGTTGGATATGCCAGGAAATATGTTCATCCAAAAATTGGACCAGAGGCAGCAAAATTGTTGCAGGTTTGTGTGATAATTTAATTAAAAAAATTGTTCACTTTCTATTGACAAATATTTATTATTATCAGAAAAAAAAGTTACTTGTCAGTCCTTCTTTCTATCCTTACGATGTTGGTTTCTGTTGAATTAACTTTGATAGTCACAAAATTTATTTACATTTTGTTATGTAAATATATCTGCTGATTAGTGGTATCATTTGCCTATGTATTTTGAGTTACACACCTTAATATTGTAGATATTTAATTTAGATTTTATTTTTGGTAAACACTTTCTAGTGGACAATTTTAGGTTGAAAATTTAAAGTCCTTTAAGGACTCAATGTTTGTACATCTAGAGAGCCCATCACCAATCTAATAAGACCTATAATGAACCACCAGTTACACAAACAGCTATGGAGTGTCAGAATCATATGCTTTAAAAAGTAGAGTCCTACATGATCTTATTGAATACTGGACTCTCAAACCTGCCTCATAATTATCAATTGGTACATTAACTTCATACTCCTATTTTCGTTTTAGTTCTTTTTTACAGAAACCTGGGACTGTCCATATTTAGGACTTACACTTCACACCTAAAAGTGAAAAAAGATGTTTTAATTTTTGTTGACATTCACCATGATTCTTACGACAAGTGTCACCAGTAGGATAGAATCTGCTGAATACCTGGTGTCATCTGTTTTGACAGTGATTCATGTGTCATTCCCTTTAAATTTTATCTATACATCTTTGGACTCTGTCTTATACAGAGATAGGTTTGAACAAGATAACACTTTTGTCATTTCTGATTTCATAATAATGGCACAGTTGTTCATTTAAATTCTGTTATTTGTATAAGTGAGAGCCTCTTTGATCCAGTGGTAGGACATCAGACTCTTAAGCAGTGGTTCAAACCCCATTGGAGGCTGACTCACACGAGTTTGACCATGTGTCAAAATTATCAAATGTTTGACATCCAATAACCGATGATTAATAAATCAATGTGATTTTGTGGTATCGTTAAAAAAAAAAAAAAATAATAATTGTAAAACACCACGAAGATAAAATGTTTTATTTAGTAAACATAAGTTTTTGATTAGATGAATAATCAACAACTTTCCATAATCTGTTATTTTTTACCCTTGTAGAATTTTTATCTTGATCTGCGTAAGAGACATCAGACTCAAGACAGTACACCAATAACGACTCGACAGTTGGAATCACTGATACGTCTTTCCGAAGCACGTGCTAGATTAGAGCTGCGTGAGGTGGCTACTGGTCAAGATGCAGAGGATGTCATTGAAATAATGAAGTACAGGTAGATTAATAAGTTTCTAGGCCTGCCTACAAGCCAGGATTTTTAACCCAAAGTTTTATTTGGTTTATTATCGATATTTTATTTACATAGCAAATGTTTCTTTCTAATCAGTTTTTAAGAGAAATATTTTTTTGTTGATTAAAAAGTGCAAAGATTTGTTGTTTTGAAATTCTTAACCTTCAAAATAGATTTGATTAAGCATGATTTTGTGTGGTATTGATTATAGCTTCTAAATTTAAGGAAAGGGAACACATTTCTTCTTCCACCAAAACTCCTTACTGCCATTTTGTTTAGATCCAGCTCATTACCCCTTTTTATACTGTGCCCATTTAAATGTTTCCATCACTTTCGAAATTCATGCTAAGGCTGTAGTACATTCTACACTATTATAAGTAATTAATGGATATTTAAAACTACTCATTTGCTACTCTGTAGTGTAGAATGTTAAATTAAGAAAGGCTGACAATACTTACTGTAATAATTACTTTTACTAGTGCATCTGAAGTTTGTTATAACTATAGTTATATACTTTTAAGGTGTGGTCACATACCCGTTAGTGGACATAGTTGAATGTAGTGCAGACTAATGTAGATGAAGGTAGTTGAACGTATCAGCATCTGTACCGTAGTTGTCCTTGATGCTAACTTGGTATTAATTTGGGGGAGCCATGATTTTCAATTTAACTTTTGGACATGTTCATAAGAGTGGTATGTTAGAGGCAAAATTTGCATCCGTGATGCTAACGTACTGAAGTGAAGTGAAACGTAGTCTAACATACTCAAGCGTAATCAGACGTACCACTCCGTACATGGCTGTGGGCGATCAGCATCCTAATTAGCGTAGTCTAGAGTAGTTTATCGTACTTCAACATGGTTTACCTTACTTTAACGTATTTATCTGTACTGCAGTACCGTAACATAGTTCAACGTAGTTTAACCTAGTTTAACATACTTACAGTAATTACCCTACGGATCACTACATCCACTAACGGCTGTGTGACCGCACCTTTAGTCTACTGGTAATTTTGTGTCTAAATACAAAGAACTACATGTATGTGATTTGACAATGTGTTTGTTATTTCAGCATGATCGATACATACTCTGATCAGTTTGGATGGATAGACTTTAAACGATCTCAGCATGGATCAGGCATGAGTGGGAGGTCACAGGTAAATATCTTAGAAAATAATGAACTTTATCCGTAATTCAAAGCAACACATCTGATTAAATTTTATTGTGATCTCTGTATATTGTGGTAGTATACTTTATTGTTAAAATAACAAAATAGAGTGGTTTAATTTAAATTGTTTTAAGTAAAATGTTAATTTTTTTATTTCAGCCTAAACGATTTGTTGCAGCCCTTCAGAAAATATCAGAACAGACATACAACTCAATTTTCACAGTTCAACAAATGAGACAAATAGCAAAGGTATTTTGATATCACAGAGGAATTTTTTTTTTTATGAGAATGACCCTTTTTATGTAGTAGTTATGCAACGTTTAATTCCCATTAACAACAAATTTGTTACCTAAAATGCATCTTAATTCATGTGCATGTCAGGCATGAGAACTGTGCCCATTGGCTTATATACATGACAGTTAAATTCACAATTTTACTAAATTGGCCTCCAAAATACCCAAATTCAGTTTTGGGCACAGGACCTCGCCCTGCTGCCCCCTATCAGCGCATGGCCCCTGTGCCCTATCCCTTCGATTTGGATTTTAGGCTGAATACGCACCAGCCTGGCATGTGTAATTGATATATAAATTAAATAATTAGTTACTAACTTAAAGTTAATAACTCTTACCTAGGAATGAAACAACATAACCATGTAACTCGTATTGCCAGTTTGGTTTTACTATATTTGGAATTTCCATGCAGAGAGCAGTTTCTTCTGTAAACCCTGTTTTTCAAATACCATATGTTTGTGATCTAATAACCACTGATTAAATTACGTACTATGATACCGTTAATCAAAAATTAATTTCCTCTCCCATCTTAAATTGATTTTCAACTTTTTGTTAAGTAAGCCATCTATTATTCCCGTGTTCAGTATTTACTACATATTTCAATCCAATTGATTTTCAGGATATTGGTTTACAAGTACAAGATTTTGAAGGTTTCATCAGCTCACTAAATAATCAAGGTTATTTGCTCAAGAAAGGATCCAATGTTTATCAACTTCAGACATTTGGATACTGAATGACATGTCAGTAGTGTTTAAAGTCACTAGATATAATGGTGACTTTTGCAGGGATCGAATTTCATTGAGGCTTATGCTGTGCCACCCTGTCCCTTTGCCGCAATGCCTTCTCAATTTCACTTCTAACGAAGGCAAATGTTGCTGTGTCCTTTTCTCCTGCTTGCTCCATAGGAAACTCACATTTGCTGTTGTGCCACTATGTGTCCTCAAAATTGCAGTTGTGCCCTCTTGATTCCTAGGAATCCAAGACAATAATCGTTGTGCCCCCCAAACACTGAAATTCGTTCCTCTGCCACTATGAAGAATAACAATGGTTTAGTATATCAAAGGTAATATGTGCTATTCTATTTATGGGAAAGTGCACATAAATGATGACTTGCTCAAAAGTAACATGGTCACAAGAAACAAAATTTTTTGAGTTTATTATTGAAACATCTACAGTGTGCTGATGGTGGACGTATAAAGTGGATCAGTATTACTGACGAAAAGATGCCAAATTAAGTTTTCCTGGAGTTGTAAGCCAATTTGAGGCCAAAAATAAATCAATACAAGGTGAAAGATACAAAATTTATATGCACAGCTTTTTTCTTGATTTACTGTGTGGAAACTGAAACCCTGCCTGTGGGTTGAAAACACCCGTTGAAGATATTCTGATTGTTAATGTACATGTATTTGAAATAAACCATTGTTATGTTATAAAGGAGTTTATTTGCTGGTTTTGCTGAACAAAATAATGAATGAAAATATATTTATTTATGATGAACATCATTTCATATCATCATTGACATTTTTAGTTGCAAATTAGCTGTACCTCATCAGACTGTATGTGTATATATAAAAATGTTGAAATTTGTATAAAGATACAACTTTATGTATAATAATGGTGCTTTAGATTTGATTTATACATTTTTAGTTTTGGTTGGGAGTGCAGTTTGAATATCTCACTCTGTTAGGACATGGTTTAAGTATTTAAATACAATGATAAAATCTGTATGAAGAGACACTCTTTATTATTTATAACACAGATATAAAACAATCAAAAACATCATATTTAATAGCACGACAGTAAAGAAAGCGATAAAATAGTAAAGCTGTTAATACAATATAATGACTTGTGTAAAAGACAATAACAATAAAATGATGGAAAGTAGTGTTGATGTTACAGTTTGGTTGGTTTTCTACTGACGCTTTTCTGCGTATATT
This sequence comes from Symmetromphalus regularis, assembly GCA_032355785.1. Classification (NCBI taxonomy): domain Eukaryota; kingdom Metazoa; phylum Mollusca; class Gastropoda; order Neomphalida; family Neomphalidae; genus Symmetromphalus; species Symmetromphalus regularis. Next base: position 10,886 of record JAULBS010104798.1, read on the forward strand.
TTCCCCACAAGTATATTCACTGCATTTTTCATATTACCTGTTGGTAAAATGTGTGCTCTCCTGAGTAAGTAAAAAAACAGCCTAAAGCTTCCCAGAAATTTAAGCCATTCACACAAAATATCTTATTTGCTGTATAAATGACCTATCATTGTTTTTTTTTGTCTATCCAGGTCAGTTAAAAAAAAAAAAATCCACTCCAGCAATGGCATTAGCATTTTTTTAAGAAAGTGGGAAAGAGGGTTTGAGTGCAGTGCAGAAATTAACAAGTGCTAAACAGTTGTGGGGGGGTGGGGGAGATTTTGTTTTACATGGTTACCATATTTTCCCTCCCAACAAAAACCCATCAACATATCAATGAGAACTATGGATAAAACTAATGATTGTTTAAGATGTTACCACCTCATGGATCTGGAATTTCTGCTGCCCATTCATCTGTTAGATGACTATATTAAGTCTCAACTAATGAAAGTAAAATAAAAGGCCACAACTTTGTCCAATAATATGGCTTTTTTTAATTTGTACTTACCTACATGTATTAACGTGACTGCTTTGACAAAACTGGATAGGAAACCGACTAAATCAATAAATACAAGAGGAAATTTGTCCTATAAATAACTTGAGAAACACATGGTCACGATGTAAATAACATTTGATAAACTTGTGATTTAACATTATACTAATATATATTAAAAAAATGATTAATAATTTCTGTTACCCAGATTATTACATTTAAAACTTAAGTGTTTTTCATTGATGGGAAAAATAGCATATTTAATACACTTGTCTTTCTTGTTGAGGCACTTTTATTACAACCCTTATACGATGCTACAGTGTAGTATAAATATTTATTGTGTTTTGATATCTAGTGTGTTATGTATGCATTATAAATCATCATTTTTATCATTTTGAAAAAGATGAACTTAGCGAGTTTTGTGAACACACTCTTCAATAATGATTTTTTGACACTTATGAAACCTTCAATTGTGATTTCATCAGTACTTTGAAATGTCACTTTCGACCTTGTTTTTCTCAATGAATGATCTGTACACTAGGAATAGAGGAAACAGATTGCCTGCCTTTCAGAAAACATTTTTTTAAGAAC
>JAULBS010104809.1:0-15679 GCA_032355785.1 Symmetromphalus regularis
TTATATGGTAAACCATAAAAAATTAAAGAAAATTAAGGATGTTTAACCAAGTAAAATAAATTAGGAATTTTGTACATATATTTTGTTATTATTGTTTTTTGTTGTTCGAATTTTAATGGTTTTAATTTTTTTTTTTTTTTTTGTAATTATCGCAACTTAACTTCTTTTAATATTTAGTATATGAAATAATGTGTCTACAGTTCGGGTTTTTCAGTGTAAAATTATTATTATTATTTTTTTTAATCTTCTACGAAAAAAATAATCGTTTTAGAAAACTATTAATTACTACCGATTAATTAGTGTGTGTGTGTGTGTTTGCGTTTGCATGCATACGTATGGGTGTGTTTGTGTGTGTGTGTGTGTGTGTGTGTGTGTGTGTGTGTGAGTGATGTATAATGTGCGTTTGTGTATGTGTGTGTGTGTGTCTGTGTGTGTGTGTGTGTGGTGTATAGTGTGCGTGTGTCTGTGTGTGTGTGTGTGTGTGGTGTGTAGTGTGCGTGTTTGTTTGTTTGTTTATTTGTTTTGTTTTAGCTTAGTTCAAAACACGTCGGAGGCTGGTTCACATTAACAACATGTCGAGATTACCAAATAGTTGACATCCAATAGCCGATGATTAACAAACTAATGAGCTCTAGTGGCGTCGTTAAATAAATAAATAAAAACAACATTTTTTGTGTTTATTTCCGTTAGAGTTTTTAATTTTCATTTATTTATATTTAATTAGCTATGTGTTCGTTTAAAATATTTTATTATTATTATTATCATCATCATCATCATCATCATCATTATTATTTTATTATCATCATCATCATTCAATACAAACTTACAAAACACATGTATATTCCTTAGTTCAATATTTACTCATGAAATCATCGCTGTCAGCAATGTATTACAGTTAAAATTATCAATATCAACAATACACAAAACATAGTTATAAAAACGGAACATACAGTAATTATTAAATACGCATTCTGTATTTTAACATTCCATTAAAAATACATCAGTGACATTTAAAACAGTAAAACAAAACATTATTTTCTATACTGAATATAAACAATAATATTTATATCAAATATAGTTAGCAGATTGTTACTAGCCACAAGGTCTGTACTAAGACTTCTTTGTACAGTATATCTGAAATAGTCTTCGTATTAAAAATGACTCGGTTATTTACTCTAGCATTAGCGAGCGCAATATATCTAGAGCTACTATTTTACCAGTATAAGAAAACGCACGCGCTATTTCGCGGTTTATCGCAATGCAAAGAATTATTTGTACTCCTACCTGCCAACATGAATTCTTTGAGTTGGTAGTACTACTGACATGTTTGTAATAAATGTAAAAAAAATATATTGTAAATGTAAATATTTGTTTACAGAAGACACATTGTAAACAAAACGATATTCATAGTAAATTGTTTTGTAATTATGTAAGAATGTATTCCTCTATTATTGAGAGGTAGAAATAATACTGTTTCTCTATTCGTTCATTCATTCATTCATTCATTTATTCATTCATTCATTCATTCATTCATTCATTCATTCATTCATTTATTTATTTATTGAACAAGATGTTTGTTTTCAGTGTTTATAGAGGTTTTACACAATATTTGACATTTTGTTTTATATATTACTTAGTAATATTTTTGGTATATAGTAGTAAATTGATTCAGCCCAAACATAATTAATGAGGTGTTTTGTATTTGTTTTGCAGAGAGAGTTTTTTCACTTGTAGTGCGCATTATTATGCCACGTTAAAAATAATGAAATTTGACATAAAATTAAAATAAAGCTATTGTTGTAATATTTTATATCGTTCAAAATTAACAGAATTTATTGACAGATAAGCTACTTTACAATACCAACAACACAGGAGCTTATTAACTTGACTAACTGTATAAATCTTTCCTAGACTTTTATCACCCCGATCTATAACCAAAATTCATCATCTGACATGGCGTTGTAAATTTCCATTTCCCTTTTATCCCTTCTGCATTTCTTCAAACATTGCTTCGGCCAGATATATCCCTTCTCCCCAATGTGCCATTCGTTTTCTTCAAGGCTTGTCAAAACGTAATAGAAATGTTTGTCTGCGTTAATGAATCAGGTTTCATTACGGTCGGTCCAGGCCTGACAGTTACCGAGCGCAATTTAGTAGCATTTCATTTGACGTGGATTAGGCCTTCAAAATTTCTTTCTCAAACACGGGAGTTTGAACGAAGTCCCTCGAGCCCTGGGTACTGTCAGCACGGGGATATGGACGGCCCCATTATCTGGGTTTCACGCTTTGTAATGAGTTTATAAATGCATACTTATGCTGAGGTTATGTCCGAAGAGGCTACGCCGACACGGCCTTATTTGATATTGGAATCATTTTTCAAAGTTATTCCCAAAGTTACTTGCAACGTTAATCCCGCCGTGCCTGGCCCAAGTTTCATTATTTCTCAAAGTCTCCTCTCTGTTCTATGCAAACCTGCGACAAGGTTAAGTCCCCCAGTTTGATTATGCCACATTAAAAACTTTTCAATTTTAGTTGATCGGTGGAAAAAGATCCTCTGTCAGAAAATGAGAGAGAACCGCAAAGAGAGGCACTCGAAATTCGGTTATATTTCACTCGTAGGACAAGTCAGTAACGGGACTTTTATTTATACCCGCCAGATGGCTCCAGTAGTTGCGAAACAGTTAGAAAAACCGCCGTTAACGCAATACCCTTTTGAGAGTGTTTCAGTGAACGCAGAATGGATTTAAGTCTTAGCCTCTTCACAATTCCAGCGCCTGTCGGAGGTTGGGAGAGAAAATAACAATATTCTTCCAAGATCAAAAAGCTTAATATATTTAATTCTGGTCAAAGGAAAAAGAAAAATCTATTTTTTTTTTCAACCTAGAAATGGCAGTATGATAATGTTTGTTACGTAATGTTTGTAACCGAGCAACAGTTTTATAATACTGCTTTGTGAATGCATGTTTTTTTCATAGTCGCAGTATTTTTGAAATAGTCATGTGTGTTTTATCGTAACACGGACTTTTTCTTTATTATTTTTTTGTATTACTTTTTTAATTAATTGATTTATTATTTTTATTTTGTTGTTGTCTTTATTATTATTATAGTTGTTTTTTGTTGTTGTTTTTTTGCAGGCATATTTTATTACATTTAAACGAAATATAAACAGATCAGGCAAACGTTGTTCAACTTAATAGGTCAGTTTTCTTTAATTACCCCCCTCCTCCCCCCCCACACTAATATGTTTATTGTACTTCTTTAAATACGGTCACATCATCATCATAATCATCATCATTATTATTTTCATTATCTGTATCATTATTAATATTATTTTATTAGTAAATATTTCTGAATTAACTAAAACATGATTGTGTAACTGTGTTTGCTTATTAGAAACTTCACAAATATAATACTGGACTAGTAAATTATTATATCATTCTAAATTGGATTTTACTTATTTCTTTTTAAAATGAAAAACAATCTTGACGTATTGGCTCCGGATTGGATTCTGATATTAATGGATATAAGAACGAAAATATAATACTAGATTAAAAATATAATTAACAAAGATAACACAATAAACGATAACATATTATAGTGGATATTAATAATGGGTGTCTAAGATAATTTATATTATAAAATCCATAGGATATCATTACGTTAATAAAACATGGTATGGATAGGGAATAAATTAATAAAATGTAGGTTAAATAATATAATGCATTTGAAGCGATGTATCGAATACCCCAATAAATTATAATATTATACATACATACATACACATGTATAACGAAATCCTACAACATAACAAACAAATAAAACTAACAGATCTGTAGATTTTTAATCTATCTTAATTAACCAAACATCTGAGGCAAATATAATAAATTTGACAATTAATTTCTTTATTAAATACATTATGTTTTAATGTCTTATAAATGTTGAAATGTTAAAAATTAATTTTATAAAATAAATAAAACCCGGTTCAAAGACGTCAGATTTTTAATAGACGTCTGCTGTTTATAACCGATGCTTGCACAATTAAGCAATGTTTCCAAATATTCCTTCAAAATATTAAAAAGAAAATGATAAAAAAATATCTTTGTAAAATAGTAGTGATCTCTATATGTTTTCCTAAGATCAAATACTTTAGAAATATTTGAAACATATCCCTAAAAGGAGGCATTTCCCTTATTCATTAATCCACAGCTAAAATGTCAGATTATGGATTTAATACAACTAAAATACGGCTTCACGCAATTTTTTTGTGCATTATGAATTAACTTGCGCGTGCGAGTATAGTGCACCGGTATATCGTTATTAACTTTGAGCTTTACAGCTCATCAGTTTACACACAAAAATATAAATAAACGCGATGGGTGCATATAGTGCAGGAGATGCAAAAACAATATAACTGATTACATAATATAAACACAATGTAAAACACAATTTAATTATACATAATGGTTTGATATTAGTCATAATGTGTTTCTTAACCTCTTACATTCAGAGAGGTATTTACCAAGCTGGTTTAAAACTTTAATATTATTAATACTTAATAGTAGTACAACTTTAAAATTTAAAGTTTTCTTCCAATAAAAAGAGTTGATATATTTTCTTCTAACATTATCATATTTGATATATTCTAGTGGCATATGATATTCGTTTTCAATTTTGTTTAAAATACAATAAATACATATTCTTTCTGACCTTTCTATATTTCTATACCTTTCAGTTTCTATCGCTAAATAATGGATTGACAATTTAAGCTTAAGTATAAGTGTGTGCGTATGTTTATGTGTGCGCGTGTGTGTTCGTGTGTGTCCGTGCGTACATGTTTGTTTGTGTCGTGTTTAAAATAATATTTCACATGCATGTTGACATTTGATCAAATCCGGAAATTATTTTATTTATACAGATTTTGTTTAATAAAAATAATTTGTAAAACACCACCCACAATAAATGTTGATCACCAAGGTTTTATATTTCAGCATTTACAAATACTATATTTTTATCTTTGTTCTTTCATTTTATAAATTACGTATATTAAAGCATATTATTTAAAATATAATTATAGTGTTTTCAAGAATACATTATATATAAAACATCCATTACAAAAAATATTTTATTCAGCAAAGTATCATAAACTATCATAAATTATTCACAATTGAGTCAAGAGAACCAAATGTTTGACATCCAATTGCTGATCATATACAAGTCAATTTGCGCTATCGTGTTAAACAAAAATAAACAAACAAACAAAAATAATAAGATAAAAATAAAATAAAACAAAAATTAATGGGATTTTTTAGATACTGAGAAAGGAGATTTTTATAACATTTACAAATAATATACTTTTGTTATAATTAAAAATGTTTAACTGATGCATATTAAATAATAATTTGAGAACTGTTTTTACAAATTTTATAACCACAAGAAAGAGACAGGCATATTTTTAACACGATCCCTTAATATATTAATTCAAAGTTTCTTTCCTTAATTTTTATGTGAAGTTCAACATTTACATATCATTATTTAAATACTACCATTATTTAATTTTTAATCTGTGTATTATAATCAGTGACGGGTCTACGCGGAGCCCCAAGGGCCAGCCTCCTCAATTTACCGATTTAAATTTTAAATTTTTAAAAATTATTATTATTATTAACGTTAAAAAATATAAGGATTCTTTACGCCCCCACCCCCCATGGATTTTTTTATCCACTACTTTTAATGATTCATTTATGTAACATATAGTTTTTTTTAATAAATGAAGACACCTCCATAACTTCCAGGACCCCCCCCCCCCTCCCCCTTATCATCAATCCCATCAGCTAATAAGTGTTTGGATATTATGCTGAAGCTGTTATCACCTAAAGAGTATTACAATGGTCTACGAGCTAACCCTATCCACTCCATGATCGCGGCTATTTTAATTATCTTGTCTAAGCGCCCTTTTGTGTAATCCACTTACACCAATCAGGGCCGAAAAAGGGCTATTTGGGTTTGTAAACCGTCAAATGTTGTGATATATCGTTATCGTGCAAACTACCTGTGCTGTTTGAGATATTACACACTATAGTGTAGGTTGTTGATGTAGATAGCAGCGGCTGAAAGCGGCAGCAACTCCCCTTCAGGTTTTTAGAACCCCAAGTGCAATTAACCCGGCGCAGACGACTCCGTTATTGTTCGTAGGAAATGGTCCCCTTAAGAGAAATTGCTTCGGCGTTCAGCTGTTAAAAGTATCTTTTTTCTTTTGTTATTGTTTCAGTTACAGAAACCTTAATGTAGTAGCAATCTGCGATGTAAGAATGTTGTAGCAAAATGAACAAAGAAAATAGAAAGTAACGACATGCTCTCACGCGCATTTTTATCGTCTGCTGGGATTCGGATCAGAATTACCTCCCCTTGGCCGTAGAGAAAATATGGCTGCATCAATACATTTTGGTTATATTGAAATAATACTTTTTATCTGGTTTTATCAGAGAATTATATGGAAAATAAATGAAAATTATTAATTTTATATTTGTGTTATGATAAGAATTAAATGATAATTTTAGTTTACAAGTTTTTTAATTAATTAAATTTAAGCATTTTGTGGAAGATTGTAACGTTTAACCGCCATGTCAGCAATTCAAAACGCGCACAATCGTGTATATTATATGGTGTATATTAAGAAGTACAATGTTTCTGTTGCTTCGAAAAATGTTGTTATTTGACATTTTTTCAATTTAATGTTATTTGTTACTGAAATATAAAATTATACACTAAATTGCTTTTCGGTATCTAAATAAATATATCCAATCTTGTGTTTCTATCTATTTTTTGTATTTTTTCATATATTTGTCAAAATATAATTTAAGAAATTGTTGTGATATACGGAAAAACAAATTCCATACAGTTAGTATACCGGAACATTTTAATACAATTTCAGATTAATCCTGATTACAAAAGGAAGTTGCTTTTTGTTTTATGTCCGTTTTCTTGAATTTTTAGAATACTGGATTTTTAAAATCTTTTAGAAAATAATATATTGTGATAAAAATGAAATAAAATACAATGTACATAAATACATAAAATAAAATAAAACACACAATTTAAACATATAATACAAAATAATAATAATAATTTAAAATAAATAAATAAAATGATTGGACATCCCAATTAACCGTTACTAGGACAGAATTTTTTTTTATTTACGTTGGTGTATTTGATACCGTATTTTAGACATATCCTTATTAATCACATTAAACTTAGAAGTAACAATTATTAATCATTAGCAATAAATATAAACGATAAATTATTATTATTATTAATATTATTAGTAGTAGTATTTTAATCTGACGCTTTTGAAAAAGCGTATTTTTTCATTTTCGATAAACATTGCTATTTGTTTTTCATTAGATCGGGATTTTTTTTTAATTCTATGCATGATCCAAAGGCATTTCTTACTAATACAACGCAGAAGAATTTTAGGATTTATACGTTTGCGGAGAAGCGATTCATAAAGAGACCTCTTATTAAACGAATACATTGTTTTCCAAGTGAAAATCTAGCGATTTCTCATTTAATTATCCAAGCTCAACACAAGCCTCTATATCATGTAAATTTTAGCTGGCTTTTATTGACAGCGACTTGGCGACGAAGTCCCTCCTACTGTCCCGCCCCTCGCAGAGCAGCCTGGGAACTTTGTACATACTTCTGTTGGTTTGTGACGTCACAGTCGAGGCATGCTCAAATAGTCAGGCTCGCGCTAACCTCCCGTTCTGGGTTGATTGATGTGCGTCGATAGGTTTTTAAGCCTTCTACAAATACAGTAACAAGTAAAAGGGCTTCCCTTCTATGCAGATGAGTGTTTACAAGTATCTGGCAAAGGGGTAACTGTTTTGCCGAGCTGTCGGTAGATCAGTTTGTCTAGAGAAGTCCAAGGAAGCGCTACTGAAGTTTAACGGTGCTGTGAGTGAGGCCCGCTAGGATTATTTCTCCCTTCGTATATTTAGCGAGCGTCGAGTAGTCACGGTTATCTATGAAAGGAAGGAACCTCCCCTTCAACGTACAGTTGTCAGTTTTATCTACCGTGTTCGGACCAACATTCTGGCGGAGTTGTCTACAGAGCAGAACGAATTTACTTGACCACCGGTCAGTTATCGGTCAGTGAACAGTTTCTCAGGATAGATGGACACTTTAAATGATTCGTTGTGTTTGGACGAACTAGTTGTCGGCTGTGGTGGAAGTGGTCCTAGCGCTATGACGATGCATCATCTCTCGGATTCCACCCCGTCTAACGGGGCCGCCGACGTCTCTCTCTCCAACACCAACCACAGTTCCTTAAGTGCGGTTACCTCTCCTGACGCCCATTCACCAAAATCAGGTAATTTATAAAACAAAATAAACAATTGTAAAAATAGGTAAATTTTAACTCATATTAGCGGATTTGTAAAGGTGTGTACGAAGGAACGTCTTATAGAGCGACGCACTGCCCATAGGCTCTGAAAACCGGCTCGCTAAAGTGCTCTGCTATCGATCGTCAATAGACACAGATTAATCATTTAAGAACGGGTCAGTTCACGTCAATTTCTCTCAGGTTTTTGCTCTATATTTTCTGAAAAGACCGCCGCTATGTCAGCATTCGAACGCTGGACTTCCGACACGGCATTAGGCAGGATGTGTAAACGGTTTCACGTGGTGTACGTATAGTATTTAGAGTGAAAAATCACCGCGTGGATGGTGTCATTTTGGTCATCATTTGAAATGTCACATGAGAGTAATGATACGGCAAACACCATAAGCGTCTGTTTTTTTCGTCTAGCGTAGGATTTCCCAAATTCATCAGCCTTAACCAAGTGTTCGTATGTTTGGGCTAGAAAATTTATAGTTTATTACTAAATACTTATACCAATATCCCAAGCAATGATCTAGCAATGGATGTAATATTTTATAGTATAGAGAACGGTATATATAGTATAGAGTATGATGAAATACGTAGACTAGAAGATGACTCTGATATAGATTCTCCTGACCCATTTGCGGCCAAGGCTAAGGAAGGCTGGTCGGACCGCTGGCCTCGAGATAACACAAAGTTCCTGTCTGCCATGATGGGTCTAATCTGAGGGATCAACTCCCATCCCTTTTTTAAACATGCTGAGTCTAACAACAAAAGTCGCCCCTGTAGAACAGAAACTTTGAGGAGATTAGAGAGCAACTGCAAAGTACAAACGTTAGTCAAGTGGAGGTTATGTCGAAAAGTCGGTTCACATGGTAGCTACTTCTTACAATACTGCAGTGTCCTTTCATTCATTCTTGTGACTCGATAAGTTAGGTTTATTTTAAAATCATTAACGTATTTATACAAGTGTATGTTCATCTACGTACTGTTATTACAAGAATGGAAAGCCGAACTTAAGAATTGTTCATACTAACAGTATCAGGGAGCCTTCTACTACAAATATACTTCAATAAGATTTACGTGGTACTTTTACTATGAACCGTTAATGTTGATAATGCTTGTCTTATACTAAACTAAAAATTCATTTGTTATAAGTTAAATTTCTGTTTTGGTTAATTTCTGTATATATAGTAAGAATGTTGAATGAAATACTGAAATCTTGAAATATCAGTCTATTTAAAGTCCAGTGTTGAGAGAACTAACTTAATTTATCTTGTTTTTTCAACAGGTGGCTTACAAATCAGACATTTTTTTTACAAAATACAAACATTATAAATGTTGACTTTGTTAAAATTTGTAATGCAGATTTAAATTATTGTTTAATAATTACTTTAGTAATATTATAATAAATATCACCTGACAATAATTACGTTTGCATTTCATTACACTTAATAAATCATGCATTAATGAATGATCAACCCTCTGAATTATTTTGTCAGTATTTTAAATGCTCTACTGTTTGCATACCACTGGTATTTACAGTTTGCATACCATTGGCATTTATAGTTTGCATACCACTGGTAAATATAAAATCCAAACTTATATTTGTGTTAAAATCTTACATGAGAACAGTCTTGTTCAAATTGATTTCTTTTTCTGCTTTCACAAAACCCGATATATGAATTTTGCATTTTCTTTGGAACCCAAAGTGTCGTTTTCTTGCTCTGTATGAAAATAATATTTGTAGAATAGTCTACAAGAAACTGCAGCGCAGACAGGACAGTGCTAGTCTAACGCTGTATTCACGAGAATCACTCACAACATTTATTAAATTGCACAAATTGATTTTGTATTGACCGAGTGCAAGAAGTTGAAAAACTGAATGTTCCCACGAAACATGTACTTCACATTACACCATTCTTGAATAACAACATGACATTTTTATTGCTAATAGCGATTCTTCTTATATTTATATAATTGTATTTTTTCCTTCAGTTATTTTATTTGTCGTGAGTGGGAGGGTAACTAGTGTAACTATTTTAACATCGCTATTGTCATGGTTATTTCCTTGAATAACTGTCAGAGTTAACATTTAAAAAAATCTAATATTGATAACAAATGTTTAGGTATTCAATTTAAATGATTTTTCCACAGTATTTGTTAAGGTTTTCTACTACTAGCTCTCTTAATATCCAAATAATAATTTTAATGAAGTGCAACTACATATTTTCTGCACTGTTTATTCAAGTAACTCTTTAGACACAAACGTATTAAAGTAGTATTAATTAATTATATGTATTTATTAATGTATATGTTTCATATTAAACAATTAAAACATGTTATAGTTTTATATATAGTTTTAGTATATTTAGTATTTTATTTTTCTCATTAAATAACCAAGATTTCTTCACATTTTAATTAAACAAGTTATATATCTTAATGCATCTAAACTTATATTTGAATGTATCTAAACATATATTTGAATGTATCTAAACATAATATTTGAATGTATCTAAACATATATTTGAAGAGATACATATATTTGAGTGTATCTAAACATATATTTAGTGTATCTAAACATATTTGAATATATCTAGACATATATTTTAATGTATCTAAACATATATTTTAATGTATCTTTCTATGAATTAAACACACTGAAATATACTGTTAGTCACTGTAATATATATGTTATTATCTATATTCTAGTTTCTTAATAGAACAATTAGTATGCGTATTTTAATGTATATGATAATATTAAACCGAATTTTCTTACCTTTTTACATTTCTATTAGAATTTTCACCGTCAAATTTGAAGAAAAATAATTGTTGTCACCATTACTAGTATTATTATTCTTTTATGTTAATGTAACTAGGAGAGGGCCTCGTGAGTTGGATAACTTGTGCCAAATCCTTTTGTGTATATTTCATATGCAATGAAATATATTTCAATCTACATATTATTAAACACATCAAGAACATAACTTTTGAGTTACTGTTATATACATGGGTATTTTCTAGATAGAGATAACCTACAGTTTCTTCACAGCACAATTAGCCAGCACCACAAATCTGATTAGTTAGGATTTTAAAAAAAACATTAGTTTTTCCAGTACGATTGGGTTAAATTTACGTTTCCTGTGGTGGGGTGGAAATCGAAACACTGGGACAACTCGAAACAGTGCTACATTCATTCAGAAATGCCATGTTCGCTTCATTAAGTGCTGGCTACGGACAAACTGTAAATTGGGTAATTTTCCCACTGGCGCTGCGCTCTATCTCAATACCACAGTTGGTTCGGATTTCCAGCAGAAATCTTGTCTTCAGTTTCGACGTTTACACGAGTTTTTGTTTGTTGAGAAAACACACTATTTTATTAGTCGCAATTAGCTCACCAATATAACGGCCAAACCGCTCGTAAGACCGACAAAAAAATTAAATAAAAACCTTGTGCGTGTTTTTTTCTAAAGGTTTTCAGTGTATAGGAAATATTTAAGTTTAGAAATGAAGATGGATAGATTTACAAAGTAAGCTCTTGTGATGTGACAACATACAAAAATGTTATTATTCGCCACGAATATAAGAAAATATACGCCATGGGTTTGTAAACGAATATGCATGTATTATATAAGTTGCAGTTACATGTTTATATAATTTTAAATCGGTTTAAAATAAAATAAACGACCAGGACACGTTTGAGAGTAAAACGAATGTAGCTCTTTTTTTCATGTAGATATCTTTTCTTCGGAATTGTTTTTAATTAAATCCGTGTAGGGCTGAAACACTCTAAACGCAAGAGAAAACATTTTCATTTCGCGACCTTACAATTACATGATTCTAATTTGTAAAGTAAAATCTGTTACGTTAGGGTCGCGATTTTACGCAATGTCTAAATCCATGGATTCCACAATAAAATATGGTATATAATAATAAAATATTCGCCTCAAACCATCCAAACAAGTTATGTATTAAAATATCTATATGAATATTATTGATAATGAAATTAACACACTTGTATATTAGTTAAAACAAATAAAAAGAGGTTTTACGTTTATAAAGCAGATATTTTTTAATAGGATAAAACAAAATCACTTTAGATGAGTAATAATAAAAATGGGTTGATTTATAATATAACGATACATGTCTTTATATTCCGGTAATAAAATATACAAATACCTTCTTACTGTAGTCGATTTCATATTATCTTATAGTAGTCAGTTTCATATTATCTTATAGTAGTCAATTTCATATTATCTTACAGTAGTCAATTTCATATTATCTTATTGTAGTCAATTTCATATTATTTTATAATAGTCAGTTTCATATTATGTTATGTAGCGACAAGAGCGTTTTTCTTCAAACAATTACATAAAAGAAAAACATAATTAAAATCAAATTAGTTGCTTAAATTAGTATTTAACTGTAGTCATTGATTAAGATTTTAAAATAATAACCGCATCTTAATTCGTGGAAATAGTACTTTTACTCACAACTTCAAACAAAATAATGTTTGTACAAAAACTTTATTTGCTACCGTACCGTACCATACGTATGTATGTATTATAATTTTTATATATTACTATTACAATATTGGTTAATTTGTGTTATAATTATAATAATAAGATATCGCTAATATAGTTTTTATTGAAAACCGTTTAAATTGTTTATCAGTATATGATGAACATTCAAAACAATTTTGACGCACGTTTACAAACTCTCGCAAATTATATACAATGTCCCAAATACATTTAAAAATATATATATATATATCATTTTAAAGGAACGAGATTGCGAAATGACATTAAATTACGGTTCAGATGAACGTTAATTTTTTTACCATAGTCTTATTTATTCGTATGATGTCATTATATAGTATATATACTTTTAATATCATGGATTTGTCTATACTTGTATATATATTTTTAAAAAGTCAAGTAACAAAGGTATGACTTCCAATAGCTGATGTATGCTTTTGTGTTTGGTGGTGGGGAGAGGTCTTTAAATAAATAAAAATTTAAAAATTACATTAAAATTCTCTTTTAATAGCGTTTCGGGTAGTAGTATAAATATTAATAGTAGCAGTAGTTCTAATTTATAGATATAAAGTTCGAGTTTATAGTTCCAGTTATTGTTCTAGTTTGGTAGTAGTTGTTACCACTGTAGTGATAGTTACATTAATTTAACAATAACAATATTTATTTATATATTAACAATTACAGCAATAACCGTAAACAATATGGCTTACTTGTCAAACAAGACAAGACAAGAATTTTGTATTCTCAAAAAAAACTGGACCGAGTGCGGTATAGAGAAAATATAATATATTTAGAAAGTAGTTTCTATAGTGGTACTGGACATAATATATATTTAATATATTAACCCGGAAGACCGTCTCTATAATAATTATTAATAAACAGAATAAACACAATATACATGAAAGTCAATAACTATTATTGTTTGATTGTTGATACAACAATACCTGAACACCAATAATCTGTAGATCACATATATGAACAGATAAACATACAACAGCGCCTTGTGTTTACACAATACGGCAACACATGTTTTGGGACTAATTTCTGAAGCGCATTGCTACGTCTAAGCACGTGTAATGGGGTGAAGTAATGCGTCTGTACGGGGGTCACCCATGCTACATGGGTGTTTAGAAGAGCCGCGAAACTTCATTATGTCTCGTAAAACTGTCACTGCAAACACCATCAACAGGCGAGACACGAATTGATGTATTAACTACAAAATAAATATTGGACTGGTTACTCTGTCTAATTTCAAGCTCCCGCGAAGAAAAAATGGCAAGCGAATCGTTTTGGCAACGTGAGGAATGAGCGATGTGGCTAATTTCTCCGTCGTCTGGTCGCTAAGGACTTGGAATAAACATCGATTCAAAGAGTCGTGTTTCTTCATTCATACTTTTTGTCCTTTGTCGATATCATTCAAACTCTTGAGATAAACCAATAACGGTTTATGCCTAATGGTAGTAGTTCGGTTCCGTAAAATCTCGAGAATCGTTTATATTATTGAAAATCTGTGATTTTGTATGTTCTATATAAGAAATTATTATAATAATACCAAGCACCGCGGAGTAGGGGAGAGGACCTTAGGGGCCGTGGGGGGGTCATGGTCTTCTCGCTTTTAAGGGGACAACTAATTGAAAAAAATCATTAAAAAAATTTTACTGAGGAAAAATATTTTCAAGCTTGGTGACAAAATAATGTGGCCGAAATCCGGAGAGTTTTCAGAGTATGAGGGGGTTCTTGCAGGAACGCTGTTGACCTTCGGTCGCCTACTTTTCAGTGCCCACCCCCTCCCCCGACACTTTCAAATGCACTCCGCGAGCCCTGATATATATACTTTTTGTCCTTTGTCGATATCATTATATATATGGCTGTCGGACATATTTGTTTGTATTTTTTATTTATTTATTATTGTATTGTTGTTTTTGTTTACCATCTATCAATTTTAAAATACTGAACAAAATAAATTGAACTATTAAATAGGAAGATTAGGGTCTGGCCCTTTTAGGTCAGCATCAGGTCCGTGTAAAGTCATCATCTCTTTAAGGACTTAATATGTCTAAGTAGTTTTACAAAGTACTGACATCATTTTCAAGTATCTTCTTAATATCATATATTATTCTATCCTTAGGGCATTTATGTACATATTTATCAACACCATGGCACCCCATCATGTGTCTAATTGGGTAATATATCACTTATCGATTAGCTCAGCTATTCCACTAAAGGTTTAATTTGGTTACATTTCATGTTTATGTAACGTGTTGATATCATGTTTGTGTAATATGGTTATTATTCGGAATGAATTTCGTGTTAAATAATCAACTATTTAAATTTAACTTTTTTAATGTTTTATCTATCTGGGACAACATATTACAATCGCGATAAGAGTAAGTTTTAGGAATCTTTATTAGAATATACGTCAACTTTGTATTTCTCAAACAATAATTGAAATTTCATTTTTGTTTACCTTTCGACTGTGCGTTTCCTTGTACGTATAATTTATATATATGTCCATTTGCGTGCGTAATATTGACTGTCGTATTTCATTTATTTATTTGTTGGCTTACATATTTATTTATTTACTTATTTATTTAAGTATTTACTTATTTATTTGTTTGTTTGTTTGTTTACTTATTTATTTATTTATTTATGTTACACGAAATCTAAGGGTAAAATTCGGGATGGGTATACCGGAATTTGCTTTCAATGAATATTGAGTTACAGATATATTTCTTTGAAGTTGCCATCACCTGGATATATA